>JAHPZR010015642.1:5000-7500 GCA_019787425.1 Platygyra sinensis | reverse complement strand
TAATATGTGTCTATGTGCAGAAAAGATCCTGTTAAAAAGACGTTTTCTGTTATCTACTTGTAGATGCACCAAGCAGCACAAAGTTGATAACTGTTCCAAGTAACACCACTTTGCTACGTAAGAGGTACATCTCATTAGACTGCAGTACAGATGCCAACCCTGATGCTCACATTTATCACTTCTATTTAAATGGCAATCTTAATGGTAACAGCAGTTCAGGTGTGTTTAAC
Organism: Platygyra sinensis; assembly: GCA_019787425.1. Lineage (NCBI taxonomy): Eukaryota > Metazoa > Cnidaria > Anthozoa > Scleractinia > Merulinidae > Platygyra > Platygyra sinensis. The sequence continues at coordinate 7,270 of JAHPZR010015642.1, read as the reverse complement.
ACCACTGTAATGGCAGATGGAGTGTACACTTGTGTTCCTATCAACACAGTTGGCACCGGAGAAAATGCTACTGTCAGCATTACTGTTGTCGGTAAGTTACATTTAACTTGTTTTTAGTTTTCATTTTTATGTGTGTGACTAATGATTAGTATTGGTCATCACACTAGGTCGAGTAAATATCATTCACGTTTCCTAAAGTTGCAGAAATTGCCCAAGTTGCAAAGCAATCTGTGCAATTGCTGAAACTTCCGAAAACAAGTGATATTTATCTGTAAATTAACATAGTGGACAAGATTTTGTTTATTAGAAAGCTGTTAAAAGCGCATATTTTGTGGGAGACCTATTTCAGTGTTCGGCAAGCATCAATCATCTGTAAGAGGTGTACAAATCTTCTGAATGAAAGTGGTCTTTACACAGCAACGCCGCTGAAAACCTTCGCCATTAAAGAGAAAACAATTTTTTAGGGCAAGTTTAAGTTTGTTTTATACATGTGGAAGACGTTTAAATGTTACTCAGAGTCAAATTCTTCAGCGAAGGTCTTTTTTGAGCCATGCCTAGCGTCACTGAATCTTGTGAGCTTTTCCTCGGCTGTATTTTACCGCGACAGAAGCTTTGTTTTAAATAAACTGTGGATGACTTTTTTATGGTTGCAGCTGATTCAAAACACTTGCTGGATGCAGAACTGTTGCAAGTTCGATGTTTTAAGCGGCAGGTAGTTTGTAGTCTAAACAGAACGCAGGGTTGTCGGAAACAACAACAAGGCTATTTATTCCAGATGAACGCAGTAACTCCACTGAAGACTTCACAACAAGCACATGCTAGGCTTGCCAGTTACACTTGAATAAACACTCCTCTGCTAAACTTTACACACAACTTTTGTCACTCTTGTTTATACACAGCCTCTTGCCAGATATCCACGTAACCTCTCTGTTACACTCCACAACAACACGACTTCTGTCAACACTTTACACACGACCTTCGTCACACTTCAGTAAACACTGTTGACTGACTAATGAGATAATTCTCTCTAACGGCTCTAATAGAAAAAACTACATCGACATTACACATATGAAAATGAAGTAGAACTCATTAATTACAAGGCTGCAACTCTCAAGTGGTTACCAACCACACACTAAAATGACCATGGTGAAAAAAAGTTTCGATGGGCTGAAGTGTGTTATAACTGAAGAACATTATAGATTAAACATCCGCGCGAAGACTCCGCGACCACGACGCAGGGCACGAACGAAACAGGTAATTTTAAGAGCAACTGACAATAGTGTTCTTGTTACGAAAAATTATTGCATGACTTGCACTTGAAAGATTCGCGAATATGCTAATTTCGTCTCGAATCTTCTAGCATATTTAATTAGTGTCGCATCACAGTGACTAAGCAATTTATTTTAGTCGTTTACGTCTGCTGCTGTAAATAGTTTTATATTGTAATGTTTCTTTATTTAGTAGAGCCGGAAAATTCTAGAATTTTATACTGTAAAGTATATAAGCGGATCGGTGTAGTTTTTAGATGGTTTTATCCCAGGAGTGTTTGAGGTTTTTTCCCAGGAGCGTTTAGAGAGAATTATCTCATGAGTCAGTCAACAGTGTTTACTGAAGTGTGACGAAGGTCGTGTGTAAAGTGTTGACAGAAGTCGTGTTGTTGTGGAAGTGTAACAGAGAGGTTACGTGGATATCTGGCAAGAGGCTGTGTATAAACAAGAGTGACAAAAGTTGTGTGTAAAGTTTAGCAGAGGAGTGTTTATTCAAGTGTAACTGGCAAGCCTAGCATGTGCTTGTTGTGAAGTCTTCAGTGGAGTTACTGCGTTCATCTGGAATAAATAGCCTTGTTGTTGTTTCCGACAACCCTGCGTTCTGTTTAGACTACAAACTACCTGCCGCTTAAAACATCGAACTTGCAACAGTTCTGCATCCAGCAAGTGTTTTGAATCAGCTGCAACCATAAAAAAGTCATCCACAGTTTATTTAAAACAAAGCTTCTGTCGCGGTAAAATACAGCCGAGGAAAAGCTCACAAGATTCAGTGACGCTAGGCATGGCTCAAAAAAGACCTTCGCTGAAGAATTTGACTCTGAGTAACATTTAAACGTCTTCCACATGTATAAAACAAACTTAAACTTGCCCTAAAAAATTGTTTTCTCTTTAATGGCGAAGGTTTTCAGCGGCGTTGCTGTGTAAAGACCACTTTCATTCAGAAGATTTGTACACCTCTTACAGATGATTGATGCTTGCCGAACACTGAAATAGGTCTCCCAC
>JAHPZR010015641.1:37500-56699 GCA_019787425.1 Platygyra sinensis | reverse complement strand
TATACCTGGAGTTATGAAAACCGGGTCGGCAAACCTTAACTTTTTGTGTAACTTTTCACAACTTCCCCAGTGTCTAATATTAGCTTGTTTACTGCTTGTTTACTAGGGGGGGGGGGGGGGGGGGGAATCCTTAATGGCAGAAGCTTGTAGAGCTTACCTAGCCTGAAATGTTATCTTTTATTTTGTTTAGCCCAACCCCCCCCCTCCCCCCTCCCTCCCTCTCTTTGCCCCTTATCCACTTGGTGTTAAGTTTTACCCAGGCTACACTCGGCTGAATGTTAGTTTCGCGCGGTATCTCGGAGGTGGCGTTGTTCAATTAGCTTTCTATAACTGCTGTCTAAAGGAAGTCTGCCGGAGGACATCATTAAGTCCAATGAAGGTGCAAGTCGAACGATTTGCTAGCAAGCGTCGTCCATTATCGTGCATGAAGCCGTCCTGAGATGTATTTTTGGGTGCGGGACGTGATTTAGTCCCGTTTGGACACGCTGCATGTGACGATAATGTGTGCTTGCTTTAGACAGCAAAGAGCCTTAGCCGCATCAATTTAGGGCTTAGACGTGCAATGTAGCAGACATTTCTAGCTGCTGTTGGCGTTATTTGGCCTGAACTTTGATGCGGACTAAGACTTAGAAAAAAATCTGTTGTAGAGATGAGATTCTACTTCCCCGCCGCTTGAAATCGAAGTACATCCGGGACATTGCTATTTGCGAGCAAAACATGGCCACGAACAGTGTCAAGGAAAGCACGTCAAAGGCTGATCGATCGTGAGTAAACCTTTCATTTCCTTGTTTTATCAATTTCAGGCGTTTTCGGCCTAGCTAACTATCAGACATGTCTGTAATTCGCTAGCGCGGGGGAGATTATTGCTGTGGTTTCCGGTCGGTAATTGACCTGCTGACAGCATGCGGCAATTAATTATGTCCGAGTTTGTTTGAAGTTCAAGCGATTCTCCATGTAAGAAGCTCTTGCTCAGTCCATTCAGGACGATTTAGGCCTTTAGAAAGCTATAGATCAACTCTCCGCTGTGGTTTTGATATGTGTACGTTCGTGTTTATTTAGACTCGAATTTCATTTTAATGCACTGCTAATTAAATTGTACAATTCGTGATTCAACTAAAACAAAGTGAATTTAGACTCCCTGGCCTCGAAAGGCATACAGAAAAGTTATTTCCTTTTTATTTGAACTACGATAAGCCTTGTGGAGAGCTAGCTCTAGGAGAGAATTGTATCAAGATTATCAGTCAGGACAAGTCAAATTCTCTAGGTATGTTTCTGGAAATACAGAGAGATATTAGGCTGAAATGTCACGTAACGGCGTCGTTTATGCTGACATGTAGGAATCAATTCCATGCGAAATCCTGTTGTTTATCGGTCCGCGAAAAAAGTATGGTTTTGCTGTCTATTTAAGTTGCTGTGTAAGCCTGAACCAGTGCAGCGAAAGTGTGTGATAGTGTGATTTCCGCATGGTGTTGACAGGTATATGATGTCTTGTTTAAGTGCTGTTTTGCCAAAATAGTCTGTGTCAGGCACTAATATTTTTACGTCGGTGTTAAGCTTAGCTGATCGTACCTTGGAAAAAGCATTTCTCGACTCGGAAAAATTGGATCTAGGTCTAGTTTCAGCGAGCTCTAATGGCATTGAGCCATAGACCAGTCGCTTGTGCAGACAAGGTGACAAGTTGTGCACTATGTTTAATTTCATTCAGTTTGTTGTCTATTCCATGCGAAATCCTGTAGTTTATCGGACCGCGAAAAAAGTAGTGTTTTGCTGACTATGTAAGTTGCTATGTAAGCCTTATCAGGCACTCTATCGCTGCAGCGAACTGAACTTAAAAATTTCTAGGCTGAAATGACACCGTTTTGAAACTTCGCCGACAAAGAAAATGCATGTACGAGCGAATTGTGAGGGACGTTTCACTGATCCTGAACGAATTTACAGTTACTCCTTTGTGATACCTGTGAAATATATACCTGAATTTTTGAAAACAGGGTTAGCAAAGATAAGGGCTCATTCTACTACTTGGCAATTAAAAGCAATAAAATCCGTCCAAAGGCCGATAAAAAAGCCTATATCTGACGCCGAGCAGTAAGTTAATGGTCCCTAGAAGCATTCCAATGAGTCGAAGTTTAGAATGACGCAAATTTTAGAACATTTATTCAGTAACCTGACTTCCGGCGAAGTTTCAAAACGGTGTCATTTCAGCCTAGAAATTTTTAAGTTCAGTTCGCTGCAGCGATAGAGTGCCTGATAAGGCTTACATAGCAACTTACATAGTCAGCAAAACACTACTTTTTTCGCGGTCCGATAAACTACAGGATTTCGCATGGAATAGACAACAAACTGAATGAAATTAAACATAGTGCACAACTTGTCACCTTGTCTGCACAAGCGACTGGTCTATGGCTCAATGCCATTAGAGCTCGCTGAAACTAGACCTAGATCCAATTTTTCCGAGTCGAGAAATGCTTTTTCCAAGGTACGATCAGCTAAGCTTAACACCGACGTAAAAATATTAGTGCCTGACACAGACTATTTTGGCAAAACAGCACTTAAACAAGACATCATATACCTGTCAACACCATGCGGAAATCACACTATCACACACTTTCGCTGCACTGGTTCAGGCTTACACAGCAACTTAAATAGACAGCAAAACCATACTTTTTTCGCGGACCGATAAACAACAGGATTTCGCATGGAATTGATTCCTACATGTCAGCATAAACGACGCCGTTACGTGACATTTCAGCCTAATATCTCTCTGTATTTCCAGAAACATACCTAGAGAATTTGACTTGTCCTGACTGATAATCTTGATACAATTCTCTCCTAGAGCTAGCTCTCCACAAGGCTTATCGTAGTTCAAATAAAAAGGAAATAACTTTTCTGTATGCCTTTCGAGGCCAGGGAGTCTAAATTCACTTTGTTTTAGTTGAATCACGAATTGTACAATTTAATTAGCAGTGCATTAAAATGAAATTCGAGTCTAAATAAACACGAACGTACACATATCAAAACCACAGCGGAGAGTTGATCTATAGCTTTCTAAAGGCCTAAATCGTCCTGAATGGACTGAGCAAGAGCTTCTTACATGGAGAATCGCTTGAACTTCAAACAAACTCGGACATAATTAATTGCCGCATGCTGTCAGCAGGTCAATTACCGACCGGAAACCACAGCAATAATCTCCCCCGCGCTAGCGAATTACAGACATGTCTGATAGTTAGCTAGGCCGAAAACGCCTGAAATTGATAAAACAAGGAAATGAAAGGTTTACTCACGATCGATCAGCCTTTGACGTGCTTTCCTTGACACTGTTCGTGGCCATGTTTTGCTCGCAAATAGCAATGTCCCGGATGTACTTCGATTTCAAGCGGCGGGGAAGTAGAATCTCATCTCTACAACAGATTTTTTTCTAAGTCTTAGTCCGCATCAAAGTTCAGGCCAAATAACGCCAACAGCAGCTAGAAATGTCTGCTACATTGCACGTCTAAGCCCTAAATTGATGCGGCTAAGGCTCTTTGCTGTCTAAAGCAAGCACACATTATCGTCACATGCAGCGTGTCCAAACGGGACTAAATCACGTCCCGCACCCAAAAATACATCTCAGGACGGCTTCATGCACGATAATGGACGACGCTTGCTAGCAAATCGTTCGACTTGCACCTTCATTGGACTTAATGATGTCCTCCGGCAGACTTCCTTTAGACAGCAGTTATAGAAAGCTAATTGAACAACGCCACCTCCGAGATACCGCGCGAAACTAACATTCAGCCGAGTGTAGCCTGGGTAAAACTTAACACCAAGTGGATAAGGGGCAAAGAGAGGGAGGGAGGGGGGAGGGGGGGGGTTGGGCTAAACAAAATAAAAGATAACATTTCAGGCTAGGTAAGCTCTACAAGCTTCTGCCATTAAGGATTCCCCCCCCCCCCCCCTAGTAAACAAGCAGTAAACAAGCTAATATTAGACACTGGGAAGTTGTGAAAAGTTACACAAAAAGTTAAGGTTTGCCGACCCGGTTTTCATAACTCCAGGTATATATATATATATATATATATATATATATATATATATATATTATATTATATATATATATATATATATATATATATATATATATAAATTTTTCACAAGCATCCAATATGTGTAGATGTTTTTCTTCATAGAACAATATATAAAACACAAATGAAGATAAGACACATTTTCAAAACCACCTATATTTCGACCGACTTGTCGGTCTTCTTCAGGGTGAAATAATTCTAAGATGTCTGCTGCTAATAAGGATCAGGGATGATACTATCTATAAGCACTTCCATAGTGATGGACATCATGGTCTCAGGATGTAGAAATACACCCTGATCGATAAAGTTAATTCAAAGGAAGATCTGATTGCAAAGGAAGGGCAGTGGGCATATCGACTCCGGTCAGTGAGACCGGAGGGTCTTAATGAGAGTGATTTCTTTTTTAGCCAGAATCGGGGAGAACGCACACGCAATTAACATCTGGCTTGGTATATAATTAATTTATTTATGAGAACATGAGAAATCTGTAGCCTACGTTTACTAATTTTCGGTTTACAGTTTATTTCTCTTTGATGCTTACGTATAAATCTCCATGCGCATGCAATTTTTTGTGCGCGCGCACGTTAGGTTGATGTTTGAACTGTGACGGTTATTTATGGCCGTTATAAGCGTGGCGCACAATTTGTATTTCAAAGGCGTAGTAAACTTGTGTGTAACGGTTTTACTTCATTCACCCTGAAGAAGACCGACAAGTCGGTCGAAATATAGGTGGTTTTGAAAATGTGTCTTATCTTCATTTGTGTTTTATATGTTGTTCTATGAAGAAAACATCTACACATATGGATGCTTGTGAAAACTTATAGTATATATATATATATATATAATATATATAATATATATATATATATATATATATAGATATATATATATATATATATATTATTTTTTTTTTTTTTTTTCGGTTTTCCGAAATCACGGTATCGCCATCTTGAATTTCAAAACTCTTCAAGAAGTGTCATTGAGAGGATAATTGTGGTCTTTATAACGTCCAAAATCTCAATAAAACAAAAATGTATGTACCTTTATAACACTTTTCGAGGTGTCTCAAGTCAAAGCAATTTAGGGCGTCCGGTGTAAACTGTAGATACCTAAACCCCATGACGAATTAAAGTTTATAGGAGGGGAGGGGATTGTGCTAACTCGAAGAGAGACGCTTAATATAGATTTTGGCCGATAGTAAGGGCACATATTCGAAGGAAACGCTTGTCTGAGGAGAGGTCCTAATTCGAAAATTTACGTTTGGTAGTTGAGGCAACTCTATGGGAGTGTATAAGCTTTGATTTGGGGGTTTAGGTAGTTACAATTTTCAGACCAAACGAGCTACATTGCTTGGACGTGAGACACCTTCAAATATATACGGTAACCTTAATTTATGTTAAACTTTGTTTAAAGAGATGGCTTCCATAGAAATGCAGAGTCGAGTGACCAAACAATTGACACACCCAAATGTTCCCCGATAGATTTAACCTCGCCCCCAGGGTCGCTCATCTTACCGCCCCGTGGAGCGAGCGAGGAGAGACCCTGGCAAGAGCTGTTCGCGTGCCACTGAGACAATTGAAAATATCAGGGAGGGGTTCTCTGTAATCAGGCAATTGGTTGCGTTGAGCTTTGCCAAATTCCAAAGTATCACGCTGTGCTGCGACCGACATTACTCACGATGCGTAACAATACATAGCCTTTAGGCTGAAATTTCGAATATTTGCTGGCGAGCCCTGACGAGACAAAGCCTATTCTTTACAATAGCGAGAAAAAGCCATTCTCATCCTCAGAGCCAACGATCCTTCTGACCTGTGGCAGGGAACGAGAGCTCCGGAAGGATCGTGAGCTCTGGGGACGCAGTCGATTGTGTTCTTTATATCCGGGCATTGCGGGGTGCTTGTGAATGCACTTGGAAATATCGATCGATTTCGAGCAATAGCCCCGCTTTGTTAGAAATCAGGGACTTCAGGATAAACGAGAGGAAATATGGATGTCTCTAGTTACTTGAGGAAGTATTCATCAAGGTAATAAATGGGTTAAGTGATGACTCTCGTGGAAGACAGTTGTTTATGTATTTGGCTGCTCTATTATGTGAGCAATTTAGGCGATTCTTGAATGCAGTTGCCAAGATATCGATCAAGTCCTACTTCATGAGATCATTTTCTTCTTGGTGTATTCAGCAGCAGTGAAGTGTTAGGCAAAAATGCTTCCATTCGGAATAGACTGCCGACTGCAGCTTCCTGGTCTCGGGAAGAAAAGAGAGGAAGGTGTGAAGCCAACTTGCTTTATGTTGAAAGCGACTTCTGCACCACAGACAAATCAATCACAGTATTCTTCGCCCGTTGAGGGGTTAAAATTTGATCATCGACTTAAAATCTCTGCACAAGCCTTGAGTTACCTGTGATGTGTTGGCGAAAGAAAAGCTTGCAATCAAACTGTTCTGTGGATTTTGATTTCCTTGCTTAATGCGAACAATTGTAATTCTCTTTTAAAAATCACACCAACGTTAGCCTCTTCCAGGTGTTCAGTTAGTTGGGGCTCAGCGCGCGAAAAAAAATAAAAAAATAAAAACGCTTCCGCGCTGCTCCCTGACTATCTGAGCGCATGAAAGAGGCTACACCAACCCCTATTACACCGTTTACTTCAAATCGTATTATCAGTATTTCTCTTTCAAGCTCTGACGCCATTACCCACTTTTACATTGAAACTCCTAGTATTCATTTGAACGTTCATCTAAAGGCTAGGCAAGTGTCTCGAGGCAAACTTCCGTGATCATTTGATTTCTTGCCGTCTTACCCGCTGGATCATGGAAAACTAGTCTTATTTCAACTGTGGGCATTGAGCAAGTTACATCCCGTACTAATTGTTGTTTCTCTTTCGAATGCTTTCGACCGAATTGATGTAAAAACATAGAAATGTTTTTAGACAAACGTATGGCTTTCTCGAAGTAAAGCTACGATAATATATGAGGAAAAGCTAGACGAAGATAAATATGATATTCATGTTTAAGAGGCAACACATTGTGCTTACAGTTCAAATTAAATATCCCGTTCCGACGTCACAATAAAGAATTAAAGCAAGCATTATTTTCACGGAATACTTTAATCTTTGTCCCTAGAGAGCCAATACTTAGAGCCTTAAAAACATATATTGCAAAAGAAACGAGCCTAAACAAAGAATAAGCACGGCATTGCCAATAACAAAGGTGTCACTCTGAGAGGAGACGTGCACTTAACATCGAAAATCGTGTAAACATATGTTTTCTAAAAATACGCAAAAACGCAGTCAAACGACCTCGCTCTAATTATAATTTCCGTTTCTCCTCACACTGCATAAAGTGTTTCTCAGAAATACCGCGCTCGAAGCAAAGAAAGACGGAGCAAAATTTCCGAATAACACTCCTAGATTTATCATGTATACAGTTTTTTGTTTAACCAAGCAACTGAGCCGAAACTATGGAAGTCCTGTGAGACTTAAGCTATCCCCTTTTTTTCTCTCTGTTTAGCGTCGTCCGAACGACCCAGATTTTCGCGTTTTAAAAAAAAAAGTTACGCAGAAGGCATGAGATATTATTTCAAACAATTGTCACTTTAATCTAAAACATAAGAAATTTTTTGCCTTGCACATTTTTAGTTTTTACTTCATACTTCAACTACAGAGAACACTCACTTTCCAACGAGAGAGACTTTGTGTAATAGGAAAACGCCTAAGGTGAGTTACGTTATTCGCTCCTGCCTCCTGCCATTGGGTTTTTCCAGGAGCCATAATCAGGGACGGAGACCGTAAGTCTTGGGATGGGTGCGGACCCATGATATGGGACAATTTTTCTATTTTGAGAACAAATTGCGCCATTCTGACATCATATATCCGCGCTGATCCACGCACGTGTCTTGGGCTTTCGCGTGGAAGTTGTCACGTTCATGGTGATGAAATGGTGAGAGCTGCGAGATTCTCTTGCCGATTTTTCACAGCGATGACAGGGAATAAGGCAGAGAAGAACCAGGACTCTTCTATGGACTTTTATGCCCTGATTTAATGGAAAAGGTGTGTTTTTCAGGGTCGAGAATTTCTTTAATGTCGTGCTGTGAATGAATAAAATCAGCTCGCCGGCTAGTTTTTCCCGTAAAGTTTTGTGTTTGTTTTGTAGAGAAAAGTTCTGTAAGAAAACTGTTTACTCCGGTATCGAGTTAATTTGGGAGTTGCCAAGCAATGCTTCATCACAACCAAAACCTGTGTTTGATAGTTTCTTGTTGTTTCTGCTCGTTTGGCGAGTTTGCAAAAGTTTTTTAAAGGCAAGTCTGACGCGTGCGAGTAGTTCATTTGCATAGTGCAGCGCGTGCACTTTCAAGTCCGAGTCGGTGTTTTCAGATTGTGAACAAATCGTGACAAAGATTTGTGTCGTTGTCTTTTGTTTTAAGATACTACAACAATTTTCACCTTGTTTACCAAAAGCTACTAACATCATGTGTGTTTCTTTCACATAGTGAACTTTACACCGCGAAAATAAAATAGACAAGAAGTTTTGACTCTATCGAAATTTTTATTCGAGTTTCAAGATTAAAAGCGTCATCGTAATGCATCAATCAATTCCAGCGGTGCCTATCCCCCCCTCCGGGAAACCGTGGGGCATTTGCCCACGTTGTCAGTCCCGGGGGTAGGGCGTTAGCAAATTTTATCGCGGCCCGGGGGCTGTGCATTAGCATATCCCGGGGCGACTCCCGGGCATTTGACACACGTGTTTTTGAAAGATGGATGAGTTTATCAAGAAGGACGAGGCCTTTGTCAAAGACTGGCTTGTGCTGTCAGGGACTAGAAAAACCTGCCGATGTTTTTAAAAGTATGTATTCACAATTTTAGATATTTCTTCATTATTTGTAAGCATATACATATAAGCGACAAGGTGAACTATATTTTGTGTATCACAAAACAATCACTGACGTGAACACTGCGTGAGCGACTATTTCGCATTTCGCATTCAAAACTAACCTAGCAATTTTTAAATTCATGAAAGTGGAATTGAAATACTGAAGGTTTGCAAATTTAAATGATGCGCTCTTCAACACAGATCTTGCGAGCTTAAAATGCGATGCATCATCATTTAAAATGTCTTGATTCTTTACAGCGACAAGGTGAAAAACAAATATATAACAAAAAGTTATAAAAATTTTGTTAAAAACAAAATATAAAGAAATAAATATAATCGAATTAAATAGGACGTACTGTTGTCTTTGAAGTCTTTAATACCATTGCATTAAAATACTGAACAGTTGACCGTTTTATTCACTGGTTAATAAAAAAACTGCAGAAGTGTTGGAAGTCTTGGAAGGCGACGATCCCGGGGGGCGGAGCATTTGCCCTCTTTTTTCGTCGCCACCCCGAGGAATTTGCCCAATTTTTTAAAAATGCTAATGCCCGGGGTTAGCCCTGGGGGGGGGGGGGGGGGGGGAGGATGGGCAGTGCTGGAATTGACTGATGCATAACTTTTCTGATTATTTCTGCTGTATTCACAAATTTTCAGCTAAGCTTTTAATGATGTTCTTAAACATATTCAAAAACTAGAGATATTATATGAGTTCGATGTACGTTTTCAAACCAAAGTACGAAGTCTAATTTGTCATGTTTTACTAGCTGTAGAAAACACGCACCGTCGGGCGCTCTCATTCATAGACAACAGACAATTTATTGGATTTTTTCATAAACACTAAGCAGCATCTACGGACATAAACCTATTGTCACTTATTGGGCCTAAACGCTGCTCTATCCAAACATATCCAACTTTTTTTTTCTCTCTGTTATGGAAAAGCTGTTAATCTTCATGTGTAAAATTTAGATTGGAGTATCGATGGAGTAATGTGAAGTTCTTGTAAAAGGAGCAGCCGAACTCAACTTGATCATCAATATAAAACGGGACATACCTAAATTCGGCACTGTCTTCACTCAAACTGGAGCAACTTACGGCGAAAATACGTAAAGCAAAATTCCAACAGTCATAAAGGCGTTGAGTTGTGGGCCAAAAGCATAAACGATTTCGGGAATTTCGGACGCCATTTCCCCTGCGCGACATCCGCGAAAATCCTCGCAGCAATGTACGCGCGTCTGCCGCAAGCGATGGCGCAATTTGTTCTAAAAATAGAAAAATTGTCCCATATCATGGCGCCAACCCCAATACTAGAAATGGCGCGCGCTTACGGTCTCCGTCCCTCAATATGGCTCCTGGTTTTTCTTGCAGCTTGCTAGTGGTCTCTTGGCGGCAGTGGCGCATTTCTGGCACACAGCATTCACGACCTAGTAGATGGCTCTTGTCCCGTCGCTAATTTTTGCCTCTGGCTCCAAAGCGCCACACCAATAGCAAATTTCTCCCAATTTCCGGCATGAGTACAAGAGCTTATCGACCGGGTCAACAAATGAAACATCTTGCCTAACAACGAAGACACCGCTTAACTCGTGATTATTTTGAATTGCATGGAGCCCCACAGCTGTCTTGCAGCGCGTCGGTTATATATTTCAATGAGCTGCTCCATCTGTGCTGCTGTGGGCTTGGTGGCAGCAAATGTGCACCTCCACCTTGTTGTTTCCAGGCTCCACGAATATTATGCTGAGGTATCGGGCCTCCTAGCTCCAGACTCCTTTGCAATTTTATTATTGGTTTTTGTTTTTCCTTTTTCGAGCGACCAAACCCAAAATCAGAAAACGCATTGGACAATAAACGAAAAGAAAAAGAGGATGGCCTTATCCACTTTCAATAACTTGAAAATTTTGTGTCGCATAGTCTATTGTGGTCTTAATTTTTTGCGAATTTTAGATCTATAAACGGAAAAAAACGAAACGAAACGATTTTTAAAGGAGTAAGAAAATTTTTTCGAATTCTAGGTCTAAATTACAGAAAACTGAAAAGAAATGTCATATTTTAGGGCACATTAACAACTCATTTTAAATTGAGCACAGGCTTGAAACAACTTGAAATAATGGCGATTGCGGCCTATGCGCTTGTCTAAAAATGCTTAGAAACTAGTGATTTGGGCCTCAACAATGGCTGCTTGCCATTAGCTATAAAAGTCTGCACAGTTTAGCGACGCTTTATCTATATACTTATTTTGTAAATGAAAACAAAGTTAAATAAAACTCTTGCTTACCTTTCGTGTCACTCCGCGTTTTTTCCCTTTGATTTCATTCCCAAATTTACTCCCACGCGAATAAGCTGTGGAATTTGTTTCTTTCTTTCATGAAGTGGCGATCGGAATACGACCAGTGCATGCAGTTTTACGAGGAGCAATTTACGCATCTTTGCGAACTTCATATAAGTCGGCGATATGCTTAACGGGTACATTACAGAGAGCTTATACTTCTGAATCGATAATTCAAAGTGGGCGATATATATTTTCACAGTTCCTTGGGAATAAAATGGGACATGTAGACGGGTGAAATTACTTTTCCGAGTGGTCAACAAAAACAACAAAACGTTGCGACTGGCATGTTATAAAGTTCGTGGCTACTGTTATGGGCTTTACACTGTGGCTTTTTTTAATGGAGTTCACAAGCCGATTGACTTCGACATTGATATTGCACCGACAATGAGATTTTCTCCTCACTCTTAAGGGAGAAAGCTTACTTTAGCGCAAATGAAGCGAAGGTGAAGAAAACGTGGCATAAACATGATCAAAGGAAGATGACACCTCCGTCTTGGCCGCATTTCTTCTATTGGAAATGCAGTCAGAAGAAGCTATCCCTTTCGCTCAGTTCAGTTTACTTTGGTGGTAGGTTCAAAATCAACTTTTTTTTTGTCGCTTGCATGGGAGTAATTTATTCGTTGAATTGCTCTGTTTCCCTTCTCGAGTAACCAGGAAACACTGACTCCCTATCCGCGGACCCTACTACGGACCCTTACGGAACCCTCTACGGACCACCCCCAAAATAAAATAGAAAAAAGACAAAAATAAAGATTTCCCTTACTGCTCGTCCAATAAGATCACTCCTGTCGGCGAAACTTTCCTTCGCTATTTTGTTCGGTCTATTCTACCGCGGGTTCGTCAACTCGTAACAGGCTTTACAATTTGCTAACCGGAATTTCAAATACAAACAAGGCACGAGCCCTCGAACCCGGAGAGAGCTGAGGGGGTGGGGGCGGTGCTCAAACAAAATGGCGGAGGGAAAAACGAAACAAATTTCTGAAGCTTCCCGATCTTTCATTCAACGCCACAGCAAAGGAAATGACAAAATGTAATGATCTGCAATGACATAACTTGCGCCCGGGACTAAACCCAGGACTGTCACATTTACCCAGCGTAACGCTCGAAATTTCGTCGACGCGAGTGATCTATTGGACGAATAGTAAGTGGAATCTTTATTTTTGTTTTGTCATTTTATTTGGGGGTGGTCCGTAGAGATATCCGTAGGGGTAGTCCCTGAACCGGTCCGTAGGTAGTCCGTCGACCCGGTCTGTAGTGGGAGTCCGCGGACCGGGGTTCAGAGTTTTCGGGTGAATTGAAAATTATTTCTTCTCGGCTTCTGTCACTGATCGGTTCGCTCCAAGCTACAGGATCGAGTTGTTTTGTCGATGTTTCAGTATTCGCAACGTACTAATTTTTTGTTACCTTCTCATGACCGCCATTCTTCTTAGGTGTTTATCGCTGTGCCGGCATTCAAAATTTATTTCTGAGTGCTACTCTCTAATGTATTTGTTATTGTATTAAAAATTTAAGATTATTTTTGTCCCTGCTCGCCCCACTTGGAGATGTTTCCAAGTTAGTTCTGTCTCTGGTCGCTTCACTGAGAGCTATTTTGTCACTGTACCGCCATTCGACATTATATCTGATGCTGATCACCTTGCTCCGAACAGTTGTTGTGTTGAGTTATTATGTAGGCTTATTGCCACTTTTCGAATAGACCATTTTACAGTTGTCTGCTTGGTGACCTAGCCTTTAAATGGCAGCGAAGCTGGAGTTGGCCTTGCTTTGATACAGACCTCTGAGCTTTTGTCATGTAAAAGAACCTAGTTAGTATTATAACAACTTGATTTACACAACAAAAACGGTGAGGTCTTTATCAAAAGGAAGCAACTACATCACATCGACTTATACCATGTGAGACTCCTCATTTTTCATACAAGGTGTAGAAATCACATTTAAACTTTTCTTCTTAAGTCAAAAGAAGTTGGCATGAAGGGGACTCGAACCCGGATCATCGGATTACCAAGCGGGAATCATATCCACCAAACCACCGATATCACTCTGCTAAATTGCTCGATTTTTTTGACTACAAATCCTAACCCTAATATAAAAAGCTAAAAGTAACCCAATCTTAGCTAATGTAGGCTAACCGGAGCAAAAATAGTTTTACCGTGGAATCCAAAATAGTTTTCTTCGGTTTGCTAAGATTTCTTTTGCTGTTTAGAGGTATCAGGATTGCTACAGATTGAAACAGTATTTCATGTTTATTTTACAATATCGAACAATACGATGCTTCTCTGCGAGCTGCTTATATACAAATGAAAGCAAATAATCTTTACTGCCACGCTTTATTTTTTGATTCAAATTCTCATGGGACAAACTTTGATATTTTTTCATGCACCCAGCGTTTTTATTTCAAAGAGGTTGTGACTCTTTAGGCGCTTCAGCTGACAAAACGTATTTCCACGCAGACTGTCCTTTCAAAATTACCAGATCAACGGGACGCGGACGTCTGGGGAAATAGGCTTCCGTCTCCATCTAAAACTCAGTACAACTAAAATTAACCTAAGTGGAATCGACGTATCCCAGCCAACGCACTCATTGTCCCTCTCTGTCCCCTCATTTTCTCTTGAACAGATGATTAAGTAAATTGTAATCCAAACTTCTGTTCCTTCGAGCGAGTCAACAATTTGTCGAAAGGTAATTCTCAACTGAACCTCTTAGAGTAGTGGTGTAGAAGAGAGACTGTTAAGCGACAGGTATGAGAAACTTAAGAGATTCGAGACCTGCAGGGGTACAAGAAAAAATGGAAAAAAAGCGTAAGGAGCCTGGATAATATGGACCACAAGAGGAGTAGAAAAAAGCAAGGGGAAGAAGATGTAAAGAGGTAAAAAGACAGAGCGCAAAAATGAAATCCTCTTTTATTGATACAGTAAGTAGTGATTATTAACGTAAATATCCAATACCTTAAGCAATTGCTATCTTCTTCAAAAACAATAGAGCGCATATATAATTAATAATTCTGCATGCATAATAAATGTATAGGGTTAAGGGTGATTCTTACTAACACATGGGCATAAGCATAACCAAACATACGCAGGCGCAGTAAGATGTTGATAATTGACACCTTTTGTTAGGAAAATTTCCAACAAGAGGTGCTAATGATCAAAATCTTACTGCCCTTGCGTATGTTGGCTCATACTTATGTTTATTTTTTAGTGAGAATCAGCCTTCAAACGGAAATTTTCCTATAGAAAAAATATCTGTGACATCACCTATTGTTATTAATATGCCAACCAGAGAACTATGGGTTGGTAAAACAATGAGATCTTTAGTTTAACGTTTTCAACATTTAAATAACAAAAAGAGTGTTTGTAAGCAAGTATCTTTGCTATAATTTATGAAGCTATGGAGCGCTTAGGTGTTTCGTATTTTCCGTTGTATCCTCTTCAGATGATATTACATCTATACATGCACAAACAATTCTATATGCCAACCGCAACCGTTGACTTCTAAGGAAGAAACCTTCTAAAGAAGAAACCTCGAATCGTGAAACCTCTGCGCCCGCTTGGCATTTTACTGTACTGTAGTTTACCGCAGTTTTCAGCCTAAAAAAAATTCTTCTTTTGCTCTCTTCTAATTCAAATCGACCCGGGACGATAAATTCTTTTCATCTCATCTAAAAGAACAATAGGAGAAGGCTGCCTTCCATAAGCCACTTCTGCTGAGCGGGCACTATCGTCTGATAGTCGCCCTAGGGCATTCTATTGACAGATAGTGTCCGCGCGAGATCGTACCACGTGATCAGTTTTGTCCAATGGCTACAAAGGAAAATTTAGTGGTGAACTATAACTGTCAATAGAATGTCCTAGGGCGACTGTCAGACGAAAGTGCCCAGTCAGCGGAAGTGGCTTAGGAAAGACAGCTTTCTCCTACAGTTTTTTTTTTTTTGATGAGATGAAAAGAATTTATCGTCCCATGTATATTTATTTAGAAGAGAGCAAGAGAAGTATTTTTAGGCTAAAAACTGCGGTAAACTATGGTACAGTTAAAGATCAAGAGGGCACAGAGGTTTCAAGATCTTAGAAGGTTTCTTCCTTAGAAGTCAACAGTGTACATATAAAATTGTTTACAAATGTTTATATAATAAACCAAGTTATTCTTGCATTTTGATTGGTTCTCGCCTATGATCTATTAGTATAAATTTACCGTAGTCTATTGTGAATCCGTGAATTTGATTGGCTATATTACCGTTGACTATCTGCTGATAGTCAACAGTTACGCATCAGTGCACATCGCGCATTACGTTTGAACCTGATGTAACATAATGAAACAGTTCTTTTCTACTCATTACTTGACTTTTTTTGCTTTTTATGCAATGAGACTACGGTAAATTTATACTAAAACAATCAGACTACTCGCCCTCGTTTTCTACGAGCGATAGTCAACTCGGCTGCGCCTCGTTGACTATCTGCTCGTAGAAAACGAGGACTCGTGGTCTAATTGTTAATTAGAGAACAGATGCACGATTGACGTCATCATTACAAAGTTTTTCCCGAAATGCAATACATATCATCGACCTAAACCAGATAGACAGCCCATGCCATATTACACCACGCATCACTCAGTTCTTTGTATAGCGAATATCATCGGCCTAAACCAGATGAGCTATGCTGCCTAATTACTGCTGTAATTAGCACTCCTGTTAGCCTAAATAGCACTTCTGTGGGACTAAGTATCGTTGGGTTAGCCTAAATAGCGCTCCGATCATCCTACATTAGTTTAGATTGGGTTAGGGTTAGCTTTTATTAGGGTTAGGATTTCTAGTCAAAATAATCGAGCAATTTGGCAGAGTGATATCGGTGGTTTGGTGGATATGATTCCCGCTTGGTAATCCGATGATCCGGGTTCGAATCCCCTTCATGCCAACTTCTTTTGACTTAAGAAAAAATGTTTAAGTGTGATTTCTACACCATGTATGGAAAATAAGGAGTCTCACATGTTGTTGCTTCCGTTTTTCCCTTTGTTGTTTTGAAATGGCGGAAAGTTTTGAGAATTAAAATAATATTTTACGTGACTGGGCAAAAGATAAGGTACAAATTAAAAAGTTTTGCCAAAGCATTAAACAGGTTCGAGAAGCCAGACAAAGAAAGATAAAGCCGTTTCTTTTAGAAAATGATTCAGGAAAAATTCTCCAGTTGTCTCAGTCGGTAGTCGAGCGAGACTAAACCACGCACAAAATTGGTCTTGGTAAGCCGAAAACCATTGTTTATCTCGAATTTAACAAACACAATAAACAAAATGTTTCTGAGATTAATTTATTTAAAAAATTCAACTTTTCCCAGTGTCTAAATAACTGTTGACACACTGATTGATGTCAGGAATAAAACTTCAAAACATCACTTCTTAAAATCAGGTAAAATAAACACATAACCTTGATTTCCTTTTCAGGGCACAGCAGCGAGCTAAGTATATAACTAACCACAGCTTACGGCCATCAGTATCACAGCTAAAATGTGTCTCCGACACTATATCAAACTGATCCGAGAATCACCAACCACAGAAGACAAAAATCTCCACCGTCATTTACGTTCCCTTCATTCGAAACTCGAATCAAATGACCTCGAGGTTGACCGCAACCACAAATTTTCCGACGGTAATTTTTCAACTCCTGCAATTCTCAAGGCAACGTCCAAGCTTTACGGCTCACGGGGCTGCTCTGATGACAAAAACTGACTAGATTTTTTTAGCGTTTTCCTCATGGTTTTTAAATTTCGCAGTTCAATTCTGCATTCAATGGAAGTTTTCATTCCACGAGGAGCGACGCTCGAGTCAGGTTTGACAGTGGCGTGATTTAATGACGTTCGCGCGAAAATTTTCTAACATTGATTTTTTTTTTCTGAAAATTTTACCTTTGCAAGATGATGAGTTCGTTATGTCAGAAATGTAAAAAAAAAATTGGGGGTCACCGACTTCGTTTTGGAGAGAACATGCCCAGAAGAACACCTAAATCTGAGTAAATCGGGCTTCGTTAGCAAAAAAGGCCAAAGTAGCTCGAAGTCCCAAAATATTGCAATTAGAGCTTTAAAAGGAAGTGTTCTCTGCCAAATATGGTTTGAATGGACCTATTAAACGCATTTAGTCAACTGTTGAGGTTCCTCAAAGAACAAGTTCGCATTTAGCGACCATAGTTTCACGCGCCTTGCAGCCGCAAGATGGCAGGATTCCATGTCCCAAGGACAGAAATCTTGAATTTTTTTTTTTTTAACCCCAAGGGCGGTCTTCAATCAGGTGAGACCTTGTAAGAGCTGCGAGGTGGCCCACGGAAAATACGAAACACCTAAGCGCTCCACAGCGGTTGGAAATTTTGAAAAATAATTTTTTGCCGTTTTTAGTTTTGAGACATGCCGCTACAGGAAAATTTAGTGGTGAACAATAAAGACAATAGAGTGATTATGTCTCGGAACTAACGGTCTGATAGCTGCCCCTTGGAAATTTGATGTTCTTAAGACTAGCATATTTAGCCTCGAAGCTTCGCTTCTCGGGCAAATATTTGTTTTAAGGACATCAAATTTCAGCGGGGCAACTATCAGCAGATAGTCCCTCGAGAGAAACACTCTATTGTTTAATTAGTAGAGTTCTATTAGTATACGAATGCAAATGATGTAATCTGATTGGCTGAGCTACTTTTATACAATCAGCCATTATAAAATATTTAAGACAGTACGCACATTCTCATTAGTCGATAGGTGTGTTTAGATGAGAGTATGAAAACGCGGTTGTCACGTCACGCTTTCTGTGTTTCCCCGGCAAAATTTGAAACCATTTCAAAGCCGGTAGTCTAAATCTCAGATACAAATATTAAGGAATTTAAATGAAGAAAACTTTTCCAAGTTTTGATTTGGGGATTGACCGTCTCTTTCCCTCTTACCCGTGGAAAAAAAGCAGAAGAAAGACAAGCAACAGTGCTTTACATGCCTCGATGTTAATGAGCTAGACGACCTTGTCGAGGGAGCTCAAGCAAAGACAACAAAATATTATGCAACAAAATACACAGTAAACGTTATTCAAGGTAATTTTTGCATTTAATTACTACAATGAAATTCTCAAAATCACATTCTGTTTATTAATAAAAATGTGCAATAACATTAAACGCCAACTATATGCTACAGTCTGCAAATGAGAAATCTGTTCAAATTAAATTTTGTACGGGCGATCGGTTGCCGTGTTTTGGTTGTCAAATGTTTAAAAATGACCATTAAAGCTTGGAAGAATGTACCAGACAGCTCAGCAGATTAATTGACTGAACTGCATAAACTCAACCCTGCCTGCTTGTGCTATGACTCCAAACTGCAAAACTTCACAAGGCACGATGGGCAATTCAACTTCTCAACCATCTTCTCGGGCTGCCAAATCGGGCAAGTTCGCGTAACTTTCAAGAGCAATCAACCACACTGGTTTCACTCTTGAGGTTTTTTCTTTACAGAGTCGTAAATCTTTTGAACATTTCTTCTGTTTTGACCGAACCTTAGGCATTTCTCCTAGAGATTTAGAAGGATTCAAAGCTGATATCATTTTCATTTACACGACGCTCGCTTACTCGCTGGCGATTTTGCCACAAATTTTGACTTTTGTAACGCGAAATTTCATTGGTTCGTGCGTTATCAGATGCGCGTTTTTATTGGTTAGTAGGAAAGATGATTGCCTAGAGTGTGCATTGAGAAAATATTTTTGGATCAAGAAGTTAATAAACAAAATTTCCCTTTATTTGCGAAGTTAATTTTGTGATTTTTTTTTATTAAAGCAATAGAAAACCTTTTTCCTGTGTTTGCATAGCCTGATATAAACACTCGAGGGGCTGCAAGAATTCTCGACAGTTATGCAAACCCTCGACTTCGTCTCGGGTTTGCACAACAGTCTCGAATTCTCCCAACCCCTCTCGTGTTTATATCAGGCTATGCAAAACAACGTT
>JAHPZR010015641.1:0-27500 GCA_019787425.1 Platygyra sinensis | reverse complement strand
TCCGACTGCTCAGCTGGTTCATCAGTGGCATTGTCCTTCAGTTGGACTGCAAATCGGTGGTCGAACTGTTGCACTGCTGTTGCTTGACTTACTTTCAGGTGCATAATGTCCAGATCGTCTGAGACCCTCTTGTTCTCCCTGCTCAGGATTGTGGCTGCTTCTTCTAAAGATAGCCGACTATGTCTGTCGAAGTTTGCACATCCTCTCTATACATCCTCTAAACCTCTCCAGACGGTTGCGCGTTCAACAGCGTACTTTTCGTCAGCCAGGGGAAGTTTCTTTTGGCGTAAAAGAGAAGAAATAAAAGTCTTTAATTGATCTTGGGAAGAAACGTTTCCCGCCGATCTGATCTCCGAACGGTAGGGGTACTTGACGCTTGGATTGATGATCGAAAAAAATATCATGCACAGGGCCCAAATATCCGCCAGCATGAAATCACCGATCGACGCGTCAGATAAGAGCATCTCTTTAACAAACAGTTCTGGTGCCTCATACACAACTGTCCCTCGATCAATGTTGTTTGTTCGTGAGGCAACAAACGACTGCGTTTGTACAATCAGGGAGCGACTTTCCCCAAAGTCGGTCAGCTTGCAGGCAACAGGCCTGGATTCAAATTGCCGCGAAATTTCGTACTCGTCTGACAATGCACAATAGTGCTGATTGCTTATCAGTACGTTTGCTGGCTTAAGATCCCTATGGGCTATTCCTTTAGAGTGAAGGTGAGCCAGCCCATGGATAATCTCCTTTGCTGCATGATTCAGTAGATCAAACAGTCCTTCACAGTTAAACTCGTCGATTTGCGGCAGAAAATCTGCGAGGGAATGAACACGCAAATCATCGTGACCAAAGTGCTTGAAATCGAAATACATGTATTCGAGCATCATAGCAAGCGGCTGGACGGAAACCCCTTTCAATCTCACGATGTTTGGGTGATGCAAATCGTTGAGGAGTCTTATTTCTTTATAGAAGAGCTTCTTTTCTTCTTGATCGAGCACTTGCAGCATTTTTTTAACGACAACGGTTTGACACTTCGTGTCTCCTGCACTTTTGTATTCGGTTGTGTAAACATCTCCAAAGGAACCTTGTCCTATTCTCTGTTTTACCGGCAAGTCACTACATTTGAAGCGTGGAATCTCTTCCGCAATTTCGCTGCCAGGTGACCCTCTTAGTATTAGCTGAGGAAGCTTAAACTTTCGAAAAACTGACATAGCTGAATTTTTTACCGCTCCATCTAAACATGTGGCTTAAGTTTCGCGCCAAAATGTTTCCTCTGCCTCACGTGCGATAGCCGACCTTCGACCTCCATTGCTCAAAGGAAGCCATTGTTTTTGTCACACAACCAACAACGAGATCGTGTTCACGTCCGTCACGCAATGCGCGCTAGGCTAAAAGAGAGAGTAAAGCCAGCTTAACCTTATTGACGCCCTAAAATATTCCGATCCCTCTTTCGGCGCTGTTCCAAATTTGGACTCATTGCATAGAAAAAAGAAATCCAAGAGCAGGAAACAGTGGTAGATAAATAGATAGTTTATTGAATACAACTTTGCAACTACGTTATATTTACAATAAACCTAAGAAAGACCAAGAAACCCCACGCACGAACTGTCTTAACATATCAAAAGCTGAAATACAATTGCTAGTGTTCAGGGTACGTCTACAATCGTAACTTCAAATGATTTTCTGCTTTTAATAAAGGGTCTTCGTTTTCGTACTACGAAAACGAAGACCCTGCATTAGCCAAAAGAATTGCTTACTTTTTAACGAGAATTTTCCAGAAGAGAAGGCTTATCGACCGTCAGAATCTATTTTAGCTACGAAATACAGTAGACATAGATTATTTATTGACAGAACCCAAGAGTCATTTCCTGTTCAGAACGCGTTCTTTGTTACTGTGTCACGCAATGCTAACTATAAAATCAAAAGCGGCTAGCGTTCGAATTATGCCTGCTGTTCAAGGACTTCAAGAATAATTTGCGTGGTAAGTTTACCCGAGGAAACCCTCAAGAATATCAACACCAAATTGGCTCGCATAGCGAAACAAAACAGACAAGACAGGCCAGTAGTACTAGCGGTATAATAATGGCAAGAAACGCGTGAAGTGTAATGTATTATATTACTAAGCGTTGTCGCTGTTTAATGTGTGTTTTAACTTGTAATTTCTACGGTTTTCTGTTTACACGGTCTTCGTTTTCGTACTTCGAAAACGAAGACCGGGGTCTTCGTTTTCGTACTACGAAAACGAAGACCGGGGTCTTCGTTTTCGTACTACGAAAACGAAGACCGGGTCTTAGGTCTTAGGTCTTCGTTTTCGAGGGTCTTCGTTTTCGTAACACCCGTCTGGTTTCCTTGCATATTAAGTAAGAGAAAAGACAAGTTGAAATTCTTATGCTGACTATGTTTCTCTTCGACGGAAAAAATCGGAGGACAAATATCGACTCGGGCGGGGGTTATTGCGTGATAACTGTCCGGAGATTTATACCACGTGACGTAAAATAGCCAATAAAATCAATCAAAAATTAATGGATGGGTTATAATCTCGGATATCCCCCAGTTTTAGCTGGGGGATATTCGGTCACGTGACGTGTTTAGACCAACTGACGATAGTGCCCGCTCAGCGGAAGTGGCTCATGAAAGGCAGCTCTCTCCTACAGTGTTTTTAGATAAGATGAAAAGAATTTATCGTCCCATGTCAATTTTAGTTAGAAGTGGGCAAAAGAAGTATTCTTTTTAGGCTGAAAACTGCGGTATGCTACAGTACAGGTTCCTCTTTAGGTTTCTTCTTTGGAAGTCAACAGTTGACAAATAAATTTGTTTATACGTGTATAGATATAAAATCATTTGAAGAGGATACAACGGAAAATGCGAAACACCTAGGCGCTCCAAAGCTGGGTTGGAAATTTTGATAAATAAATTATTGTCGTTTTCAGTTTTGAGGCATGCCGCTACGGGAACATTTAGTGGTGAACAATAAAGACAATAGAGTGTTTATGTCTCGGAACTATCGGACTTATATTTTACCCTTGGAAATTTGATGTTCTTATAACTAGCACATTTGTTTTAAGAACATCAAATTTCCGCGGAGCAACTATCAGCCGATAGCTCCTTGACAGAAACACTTTACTGTTTAAATAGAAGTCTTAATTATATATTAATTTTTGTTATATACTAGGGTATCTAAAAGATAGTATTGCTGCGGCACAATCTGTTGATAGTAACATATGTTACATATGTTACGTAGTCATTTATCAATCTGCGCGTTACAAGTCTTAAACTAGTGTCAAATTGTTGTGTGTGACTTAAAATCTGTCCGTGTATGCATCAACCCCATGCATCATGACGCATCGATGCGAGGTGTGACCAGGGATCGAGACAACAAAGCACATACACATGCGACACACATCTACCTCCTCTTTACCCAAAATCGAAAAGACGTAGAAATTGCAGGAGCAGAAATCTCACTTATAAAATCTGCACTGGTACGCTTTATTAGTCTCTAGACTGTGGGCAGTGTTGAAGACGCGTCCATCGCCAGAAGTGTGAAAATACTAAAACGTTTAATTCATGTTTGGATGAACAGGAATAGATCGTGTGTTCTACAGTGTCCAATTTTTTTTTTTTTTTTTAATTATTCTACACGTTTTAGTAACGAAGATTTCTCTTCATCTGATTTAAGAATTCGACCACGGAGACGAGACTGCTAAAAAATGACATACTAAGTTTAAAATAATATGTCACAATTAATCGTCCAGATTTGCAAACCTTCACGTACTGCATTAAAAACAAAAGCAAGGGTTGTGAAAGTCAATTACCATCTCCTGCACATCGTTTTACAGGTAAATCAGAGCAAAATTTATCACTGGAATCCACGCCAAAAGACGATATGACATCCTCGTGTTTTTCATGGCGCAATGCACTCTGGTAAAAAAGTAGCGCAGTGCACTCTGGTTAAATGCAATGCATTCTGGTAAAGAGTGGTGAATTCGAGAATTAGTACTCCCTTTTATATATTCTTTTTAATCCTGATTATGTTGCTGCTCGCTCGTTACGCTCGCACCACAACAATATTAATTTTAATTTGGATCAAATAAAATCATTTTTGCGTCTATGTAAAACCTATCATATTATAACATGATTATAGTTGTTAACTGTAACAGGCCAAGCCGTCTTAATAGACCTTTTTCACATGACGCCACGACTACCATATTGGCCAGTGTTAACAAACGATGAGAATTTCTCTCTTTTGTGTAAAGAGAGTAAACATTTCCCATCATTTGGGAATGTGAATGTGGTCCCTAAGACAACGCTTTCTAGGCTGGGAACTCAAAATTAAGGTGGGGCCAAAGAAATTTTTGGTGCTTCAGTCCTGAAGTATTGTCGTTAACAACAGCAAAAGGAGCTGGTGAGGTCGGTCCCCTAAGCAACCCTCCTAGCATTGGCGCTTACAGACACCCAAATTGTTAGTAGACATCCCAACCTAATGAAACTGGTCTCTATTAATTTTTCTGCTTAATTTCACTCCCAAATGTGATGGGAACATCGCCGAGAGACGTTTACTTCCAATGAAATGAAATAAATGCGTCATCATGACGTCATAATTACACTAGAGTATCTGTAGCTAGATCCATTCATGTGACATTACCCTATACTAATTTCGTGCATCTGGAGGATTTAGATTAGGGTGAAGCATTTAGGCAGTATTCAGAAGTCGTGTTTTATACATATGTGATGTATACAATACTTCTTGTGTTTGAACAGAATTTCAGACAGCGCTCAACTCTGAGATAAACAATAATTAAAGTGATGAGTGTAGCCATTCTTTGATCATACAAAACAGCGTTGTAAAAAATAAACGGTGAATAAATGAAAATTAATGACTATAATGTATTTAATATATATGCCTTTCCTTAAACAGGATGTGGTTCGGTGGTTAATAACACACTAAAAAGTCCTGGATATCCTAACAACTACCTACCCAATATGGACTGCAGTTATACGATTCCTATTCCGCGTAACCTGACGATGAACATTTCCTTCGTCGATTTTGAATTGGAGGATGGTTCATCATGCCGGTAACCACATAGCTGTTGCTTTAAGCTTTAATACCTACTACTGTCTACAACACGATCTGTTACTTCCTCCAATTTTTCAAGAATTCATTAAAGTGGAGTGAATGAAACTTGATTAGACTGTTCTTGTTTTATAACAAAGAACAACAAATCAGAAAATAGTTACAAGGCTTACTTACTCGGATGCAATCTTAGAGTCTTGTAACGTTTTTTGGGGGTGGGGGTGGGGAGAGTGGAGAGAATGCCCAGGCAACTCTAGTTTATTTAGTTTAGTTTAACGAGCTTTTCATCAAAACACAAGAAAAAATAAATTCAAATAGACGAAGGCAAATAAATTCAAAATAGCACGGGCTATAAAGGGGAAAGAAACAGAGCTAGTGTCCCAATTTCGATCTAAACCTCTGCTATACGTAATAAGATTAATTTGGTTTTATCAACTGAGTTGATAATGTGAATTGGCCACCGTAAAGAGATTCGAAAGCTGACGTTTCGAGCGCTAGCCCTTCAACGGAGCATACACTTAATGACTTAATGTATGCGATAAAAAAGAAAAAACAACTAAACTTGTGTTGAATACGTAAATTGTTGCATAAGAATAGAACCTTGTTGGATTCTAGCCTAGAGGACTAGAAGTTCCTCGCTTTAATCTTGAATGTCCTGTCTTCAACTAAGAGAGAGTCAAATGTTATGAAAAGTTGTTTAATAACTTCAGTTTATAAATTGAGACACTTATCATAGTTTCTTGACAAATGAAATTGAGGGTTTCACGTTTCGGCGCATGCGCAAGCTACAACTTTAACAATTCAATTTCATTTTTCATAAAACATGCAATCGGAAGCATGCAAAATGAACCTTTCGGGTAATTTACCTTTTGACGGTCAGTCACTAAAGCATGATGATATAGATAAGATTTCTCGATCAAATTCCTTTCGTATTTCCAAACTCCTTGCAAAAAGTACATTTTCGGTTTCACGTAAACAAGATGTATTTCGAAAATCACAGACTATCATTTGGCGAGAGCGTAAAAATAACCTTTGAATTACTACACGGCTAATTAGAATTCAACATCGAATTTGTTATTCGGGCCGAATCCTTTACTCTGGAACAGACCAACGAGTTATAAACTCGCATCTGATTGGGTGGCCACGTCACAGCTTGATTATGCGTCGAATCGTCAGTGCAACTCTCTCTTAAATCATTGAATCTTATGCTGAACACTGCATGAATGGTAAACACAGTTGTGAAGTGAAATTGTAAGCATGATAGCGGCGCCTTATATGTAATCGATATTGATATTGCTTAATAGACCTCTTTAGCTTGGACGGTTTGTTTTCCACTGTAGAACACGAGGTATTCTCTGGAGAATTTTTGTTTTGTCCATCTTAAATTATTCATTCATATACACGGGACTATTTAAAATTTGAAAGCAAGAATTCTCAAGAGTATCATCACGTGGTCTACAATGGGAAAACAAACCGCCCAAGCGAAAGAGGTCTATTGTAAAACTGCGCCAAACTGGTGGCCCGTACATGCATTTACATCATAGTAAGCAGCACATCTGAATTCATGGTTTCAGCTGCTGCTTTTAGTTTCAGGGATCGAGGTGCCATTTTGAAAGCTCTGTGCACATTAAGCTTCTGCGCTTCAGAGAGATAGGAAAGAATGAAAGCTGTTCACCGCCTTGCCAGCCTGACATCTTATCCATCTCTTTGGCATGTTACTTTCCCCCAAGATGTAGACCTAATAAGACAAAATGCGAAAATAAAAGTAACTGTGGTATATTGTAACACCTGTCATAGGTATATATGTGTTAGAAGGATTTACAAGTCAATCCGTACCAAACAAAGTAATAATAGCTTAGAGTAAGCTTCCGGCCAAGCTTGGTTATAAAGGTTTTGAGATCTCTGACTGCTTTATCTTAGTTAATGACCCCGAACTGAATCGTGTGATAGCGGCGAATTGTTTCCATTTCACAGCTTTGACTATCTAGAGATTATTAAAGACGGAAGAATGGTTGGTAAATACTGTGGCAAAAGGAAAGGACAGAACATTCTTTTAACTGGAGACAAGATGTTGATAATATTCCACTCAGACGAAAGCCAAGAAAGAAGGGGATTCCGGATTGGCTTCACTGCTCGTCCACACGGTAAGTACTTTTCCTAATTTTTAATGTTTGATATATTATAAATAGGGCGATTGAGTACATTTGTAACATTAAACAACTGTTAACAGACCTGCATATCGAGTGTCGGGTTTTATGGTGGGATGTTATCTTAATTTTGCACACCTGTCCTGCAATGTGTTTTCTCAAAGAAAACTTTCATTCTGGTCTAGTATATATAATATATATACCTTTCTTTAAACAGGGTGTGGTTCGATAGTTAATAACACACTAAAAAGTCCTGGATATCCTAACAACTACCCAAGCAATGTGGACTGCAGTTTTGGGATTCCTATTCCACGCAACCAGACGATGAACATTTCTTTCATCGATTTTGACTTGCAGGATGATTCATCATGCGAGTAAGCACATAGCTGTTACTTTAAGCTGTAATATCTACTGCTGTCTACAGCACGATCTGTTACTTCCTTTAATTTGTCAGGAATTCATTGGAGTGAAGTGAATGAAACTTGATTAGACTGTTGTTGTTTTAAAACAAAGAACAACTGAATCAGAAAATGGTTTCAAGGTTTACTTATAATATTCAGAGAACTCGGATCGAATCTTAGACTCTTGCAATGCTTTTTGGGGGCGGGGGAGTGGAGAGGATGCCAGGTAACTCTGGTTTATTTAGTTCAGTTTAATGAGTTCCTTACCAAAATTACAAGAACAAATAAATTAAACAGACGAACAACTAACTTCCAATAGACAAATAAATTCAAAATAGTTCGAGATGTGAAGGGGGAAAGAAACAGAGCTAGTGTCCCAACTGCGATCTAAACCCCTACTATACTCAACATACACTTAATATATACGATAAAAGTAAATACAAGCGAAAAAACGTGTGATAAATATAATTAGTATATACACACTCAGTGATCTTGGTGTTTTAAGCAATCTGATTGGTTCGCTCTCTCTGGCTAATTAACAATTATCCCGCGAAATCGCGCGGAATATCGTCTGATACTTAGCCGACGAGGCCGTAGGCCGAGTCGGCTAAAATCAGACGATATTCCGCGAGATTGAGCAGGATAATTGTTTTATTATTCAACAAATTGATAACAAAATTGATTTCCAGGCTCGTAACATTTTTAAACCTTTCTGTCAACATTTTTTCACTTCACTTTTTCTTCCCACGAACGAAGCTACGTATATCGCCGGATATCTGTCACCTACGGATGACAGATATCGAGAGCATCATGACCATATTCGGATAGTGTTTCAATTTGTTGAATAATAATCGCTATCTCTGGCTAATGAGCATTATTCACCCCCTACCGAGTGAATAATGCGTAAGCCAAACAAAAATAAAGCATACTTTTGAATAAAGCATTCCTTTGATTCACACTGATTTGAACGGTGTTTAAGGACCATTATTCTAGACTGTCACGGGTTTTTTCGAAGATTAACTATAGATTTTCCATGTTCAAAGATTCAAAGATTCTGTAAATAGTTTCGCGAATTCGCGCATGCTCTGTACCGCTTGCACGTTTTCCACGCATGAATTGAGAGGTCAATTAAATCGATTTTTAATGTTTTCCTTCTGAAATGTTGGTGAGATCACTTCCTATGTATACACTAAAACAATTATTCTTCTCAATCTCGGTGAATAATGGCAGAATATTTACCTCGATTTCAATTTGAAATTTAAAATACAGTGACAGTTACAATTCTGCGCGTGCAAGTGCACGAGTGTTAAGTACATAATCGAGTCACAAGAAGCAGAGATCATTGTTTTGTTGTAATTGCGCATTTAGTTCTGGCTTTAAGCGGCTGATGTCGATCTCTTCTTTGACCTTAATATAATGTCTAGTTTTAGCTGAATCTACAATCTTTAAACATTCAACCGAACATTTGCGTTTACAACTAGGTGAACCGTTCAATTGTTTGTAGACATGAGAATTTTTGTCACTCGAGAGATGCTCTTTTACCCTAGTTGCGAAGTGGCGTGACGTCTCGCCAATGTAAATTTGCGTTTGAAAAATTTACGGTCGGTCAAGAAAACATGACGATATAGGAAAGAGTTCTCATAAAAAAAAAAATCCTTTTGTATGTTCTTACTCCTCGCATAAAGTACTTTTACGTTTTCGTATCAACAGGATATATTTCGGAAATCACAATGAGACTATAATTTGGCGAAAGAGTAATGATAGCCTTTGAGTAGCTAGCTACTCGACCTGTCTGTTAGACAGAAAATGGCAAATTTAGAATGGAACATCGGATTTGTTATTCGGACCGAATAGTTCACTCTTGAACAGACCAACGAGTTATGTACTGTTATCTGATTGGTTTAAAAAACAATCGAATTGGGTGGGGTTACTTTAAAGCTTGCACATGCGTCGAACCGTACAACTCTCCCTTAAGTTGGCTCAAAACAGTTTCCAGTACTTTCCAAGACGTAGATTTTGATGGGTCATTATGACCCCTCTTTATCAGTTGATGCTACAATCATGGTATCAAAAAACTACCCAATCATTGGTGAACATGTTGGTATTATTTTCGTGACACAATAGGTTACCATAGCAACACTATGGCCTGCTTAAAGCACCCTTAAATTCAGCTTTAAGCGCTTTTATTTCAAAAACGGCACGGTGAAATTTTTTCTTATTACAGACTTTTGATAAGCAGGGTGAGATGCAACTTTTGGCAAAGTTTTAAAAAAATTCTGTTCATGGGGTACAGAGCCACCTTAAACTTTCGAAAATTTGAAATATAAGCGCTTAAAGCTGAAATTACGGCTGTTTTTAGCAGGCCATAGTGTTGCTATGGTAACCTATTGTGTCACGAAAATAATACCAACGTGTTCACCAGTGATTGGGCAGTTTTTGGATACCATGATTGTAGCATTAAGTGATAAAGAGTGGTCATAATGACACATCAAAATATAAGTTTTTGAATGTGCTGGAAATTGTACTGAGCCACCTTAAATCATTGAATCTGTGCGAATGGTAAACACAGTTGCGAAGTGAAATTGTAAGCATGATAGCGGCACTTTATATGTAATCGTTAGTGCTATTGCTTAATTCTAAAACCGCGCTAAATCGCCCTTACAAGAATTTACATCATAGTAAGCACCACATCTGAATTCATGATTTCAGCTGCTGCCTTTAGTTTCAGAGATCGAGGAGCCATTTTGAAAGGTCTGTGCATATAAAGCTTCTGCGTTCCAGAGGGATAGGAAAGAATGAAAGCTGTTCTCCGTCTTGCCAGCCTGACATCTTGTCCATCTCTTTGGCTTGTTACTTTCCCCCAAGATGTAGACCTAATAAGACAAAATGCGAAAATAAAAGTAACTGTGGTGTATTGTAAAATCCGTCATTGGTATATATGTGTTACAAGGATTTGCCGTACCAAACAAAGTGCCAATAGCTCCGAGTAAGGTTCCGACCAAGCTTGGCTGTAAAGGATTTGAGATCACTGATTGCGTTATCTTAGTTAATGACCCCGAAGTAACTGAGTCGTGTAACAACGGCGAATTTTTCCATTTCTTATGCGCAGCTATGACTATCTAGAGATTATGAAAGACAGAAGGATGGTTGGTAAATACTGTGGCAAAAGGACAGGACAGAACATTCTTTTAACTGGAGACAGGATGTTGATAACATTTCACTCAGACCATAGCGAAGAAAGAAGGGGATTCTGGATACTTTTTGCTGCTGGTCCACACGATAAGAACTTTTCCCAATTTCTAATGTTTGTTATATTATAAAGATGGCGATTGAGTATCTTTGTAACATTAAACAACTGTTAACAGATCTGTTTATGGAATGTAACATGGCGTAGTATCTACACTTCATCAAACTACGAGTACGTCTCAGTCAGAGACTCGACTTAAATCACAGTGGAATCTGTAAGGTAAACTCTGAAATTATGTTCAGCTGTATTATTTAAGGTATCAGTGCTTCTAGCGGTGTTATAGCTGTAAACATAAACAAGTAGCAATCATATTTCCTAGAGCAGATTTCAGCACCACAATGAGGCTATTGTGTTTATTACCCTTCAAATGTTTTGCAACAGGCGGCTTTGAAAATAAGGGATGCATAAACAATAGCCTCCATTTGGCGCGAAAATATCGTGGGATATTTGTCCGCGGACAATTATCTGTTCCGAGGAGCGAACTGAACAGTTTTCTACGCTCTCTGAAAACTGTGAGCTACGAGGAACAGATAATATCCAATGACAAATACCCAGCATATTTTCGCCCCTAATGGAGGCTATCGTGTTTATTATCCTTCAAATCTTTTTCGCAACGCTCGCAGGTTTGAAAATTGGAAAATACTGACTTCTTACTAACCGAGCGCGAGGGCCGTACTGGGGAATATTGGCCCGAGGTCGTGGCAGTATGGACCGAGCGCAGCGAGGTTGGTACAAAAACGACCGAGGGCCAATATTCCCCAGTACCGCTCGAGCTAGCTAGGCTAGTAAGTAGTTTGTTATATGGCACTAGTGCCTATTTGTTTTTTTTAAACGCACTTCCGGTCACTTGAATTCAAAGGGCTTCCTTCGTGTGTTTTTGATGACGCGAGAAACTCAAAAAAAAAAAAACAACCTACCACGAGTTTGAAAACAAAGTCAATGAACGTAAAACATGTTGAGTATAAACAAGTCTTCAAGAACGATTTGTAACGGAATTTGTCACACGTCTCAACAGCTGCATTTTGTTAAAATTCGGAAAATGGTTTCTGTCGATCCTGCATGGAATATTTTAACTTGCGCATCACAAGATATTGATGTAGAAATGTCGAAGTTGGTTGCTGAGAAATCATTCAAACATATACACAGCTAATGAAGAGGCAGTCTTAGAATCAATCCTCCATCTCTCTCGATAACAGTTCGACGCTTCTTTTCATTCTGGACAATTCTGCCCTGAAAATTGGAAATTGTTGCGGCTTGTACTCTTGTCCGTGTTTCTTGCATTTGTTCATAAAAAAATATTTCAGTGGACAAGAAGTGGTCAAGCTCCTTCGCAGGTAGGGTTTTAACTCTCTCATTTGTCATACCATTACCTTACAATTAGTGGAGAAGAGTTTTCAGATCAGTAGCCATCTGCTTATTTGTGTTTGCACATTTTTGCTTCAGTTTATAAAATCGTCAATGGCCTCCTGACTTTGCCTGATTCAGTGTCTACATTAGACGTTTCCAGATCTTCAGAATAATAAAATTCGCTTCGTGAAAATTCGTCTTTCTCGGTCTTATCGTAAACTCTGTAAAATATCTATTTTTTAAGTAGTTTCTCTGCGAAGAATGAGAGTATTTGCACGTTTTCTTTTCGTAGGTTTCGCTGCAAATTATGAATTTGCCGGCTTTCGAAAACAGAAAAAATACACAGCTTATGACTGTATCCATGGAAACGTTCCGTATGGCGAAATCCCGACCAAGAAAGATCCAATCAGAACGCTCGGATTTACCTCAAGCCGATCTTGCCATATAAGAATCTCGGATATTCCCCAGTTTTAGCTATGGAATATTCGGTCGCGTGACGTGTTTAGGCCAATCGCGCGCGAGCGGAAAAAGTTTGATGGATTATAACTAGCACCTATTCACCGAAGTTGAGGTGGCTGGCGATGGACATTAACCAAGCCGCGCAGAGGCGAGTTAACTATCCATCGCTAGCCAGCGACGATAAAGCTAAATTTTAGAAATTAAAGCTAAATTTTATTGGTTTTTAATTTTACAAAACAACCGGAAGTTGATGTGGCAAAAAAAAAAAAAAAAAAAAAAAAACAGCTAGCAAGGGGAAAGTCACATGGCATGGTCGTCGTTTGTAAACTTAGTTGAATGAAAAATTAGACAGGGAAACAGGCGAGTCTTCTGAACCAAAATTACCATCATCTATAATTTAAGGAACGCCTAATAAACGAAGGATATTCAACTTTGGTCAGCAAGTTTGAAAAGCGTTCAAGTTTTAGTCATCGAGAAGAGTTATAATTGTGCACTTGCGCATAACAGTTGTAAAAGTACGCGGAAAATTTTGATCATTTCGCCATGTGTGGACAGACGTTGTGTCAAAATTATTCTCGACAAGAACTTCATCAGCGTTCCCTTTGCTGTGGCTGCCTTCGCATCAGTTCGAGCTGGACATGTGGAGTTGATTTCCGGCCAGTTTCAGAGTAAGGGACAGAAAATACCTTAGTATCGGATTCATCTTCAGAATCTCCGAGACCCTGATGGTCTTTCGTGGCTGGTAATGATTCGAACCGACTTCGGTTCAGCTCACCAAAATACTCAACTCCTTAATATATTTTTCGCAAGGACAGAATTGTTGGCGCTAGGTGGCGTTGATTCTCTCGTATTCGTAGGCCAAAAAAGAGACTGAGGTAAAATCAGGTCGTCCTCTCTAGTTTTGCGGAATTTTTGCTCTCTGCCCGTCCGACCTCACCACCGTCGAGCAGTTTCTTCATCTGTTTATTGGAAATTGGGTTCTTACATATTTTTTCTTATGGGCTCTATTAGGCCGGCAATTACCTGTTTTCCTGAGGTCTTTTACAAATGCTGTAATGCTTTTTTGCGTCAGTAAAGTCAGAGATAGTGGAAAGCGGTTTGTTGAGCGGCAGCGAGCAAAGGAAACGATCAATGGAGGCTCTCATTTCATTGATGAACTTTTGTTAACTGGCAATGCGCAATCTTTATTCCTCGCGGACGTGCAAAAACTCTTTAGAAAAACATTCAGTTCTTCTTTTGGCATTTCTTCTGTCGGTTTCGAAAATTTGGTGCCACCAGGACTAGCAAACCATTCAAAAACATTAAGGTAAAAGTTGCAATCTTCATGAATTCGTAAAATCTCTTTGTTCATATTTGAAATTTTCGGGCTCAGCCAGAGTTTAAGGGAAACTTAATGGGTATGTACCGTTGAATATTTTCATCCCTAACTTTACGGCTTTTTTGTTGTTACTGGGATGGCATTGTCGGTAATTTCTTGTATTTCGTCTGTAGATAGCTCACCGAATTTGTTGTTGTTTTTTTTTTCATCCAATTTTTTGTCGATGAAACTCGGCTTCCCACAAAAAATTTACATTTGCCGCATTAATTTCCATATCTGAGGTCAAACGTAGGTATCATGGCTGATAACCGAGATACCATGAGCCAATCAGAAAACTAGAATTGCATTATCCGAGGTTGAGAATTTAATAAACTCGGATATTTCCCAATTTTAGCTGAAGAATATTCAGTCACGTTACCCGTTTAGGGCAATCGCATGCGAGAAAAAATGTTTGACGGATCATAACAAGTAATAACAAGTAAATTTACACCCTTGCAGTCTCTTTTTAATAATGTCATTTTGTCTTGTTTCGTTTTCGGTTCGAGAGGCTAGGAAAGAGGACTGAGATTCAGAACATCATGTTTTTATATTATATGACGACTAAACGATGTCACAATTAAAAATGTCCACCATCTCTTTTTATTTATTATTGAATGTTGCCGACGAACTGAATATTTTTGTCCGTCACGTGACATTACGCGCCAGGCCTCCTCTCAGACTATGTGCGTTTCGTCTGAGCGGAGTAGCTTGGTAAGTTTTGATCCCATCTTCGTTGGAGATGTCCGCTTTAGTAAATTAATAGTCATGTTCCATAACTATCGCCCTTATGATATATTCCTGATTCCTTTTTAGCGTGATTCTCTGTAACCAAGTGACAAAGCTGATCTCTACAAATCAATGATTAAAATACTTTGTCGCTTCGAACGTTTGCGGTTGTTTTCCGGCTGATTGACGACAACACCAAAAGTTTCCTTTTTTTTTTTCAAATACTCATTGCAACAATCATTGCTTAAGACAATTTACTGAGGAACAAGTTATTATTCTACAAGACAGACAAAAACACCGATACATGAAAATCCCCACTCAACACTATACAGAAGGCAGACCTTTGCAACAAGACAATGACAAATTCTTCTGAAAAATCTACAAAGATTTTACCAGAATTTATTCGAAGGGAGGCGGTTTCATTGAGTTTGGCCGATGGAAGAGGCGCATATTCGAATGAGCACTTGTTTGAGTGGCGATGCTAATTCGTGGACTGACGATAGTTGAGGTAGCTCTATAAGCGTTATTTTGATATGGGGGTTTAGGAATATATAGTTTAAACAGGACACGCTACATCGTTTGGACGCAGACACATCTTTTAAACATCCTTTACAGACCTGGTTGCCCTGGAAATGTCAAGGCGACTGACCAAACAATTGACACAGTCAAATGTACCCTGATAGATTTTGGGAAAGTCACAATGTGAGGACAGTTTAAAATCAGCCAGCGCACCTCTTTCTTAGGGCTAAATGGGCTGAATGCACAAGCGAGGACAAAATTCTGCATTTCTCACACCGTATCGCAAAAAAAAAAAAAAAAAAAAAAAAAAAAAACTTTTTTTTTTTTTTTTTTAAAGAAAAGTAAAAACAAAGAGTAGTGATTTTGTTTCTTTGCTGTTGTCGCTTCTTTGTTAGGAATGGGTTAAAGCGTAGTTTCGATCAGCCAAAATAATCAAGTTTTTTTTTTTTCTAAATCAACTGAAGCGATGACCAAGACTCAATGAATAATCTGTACAGTTTTAGAATCAGATGAACCTCAAGCAATATACCCCACAAAAAACTGCTCTCGCGTAAGATAAAACGATAAACAAATGTGTAAAAAGTTTATATTCTTAGTGGTGTTAGCAAATATTTTACTTCAGGTTAAGATTTACACTGTTTTGGTGAGTCTTTAGTCTTTATATTTAGCGGTCTTGGTTAAGTCGAACCTTTACCATTTAACAATTAGACCTGTAGCCTGAAAGGGATACGGATTAATAGTCGATGAGCCCAGACCAATTGAGCCATTGACCCATGGCCCTTGAGGGCGAAGGGTCTAATTGTTTAAGTATATCATCAAACTAGGCGGAAAGAAAAAGGCAATAATAAAGTTAGCAAATTAATGTAAGTTGAAAAAGTACTTATTTGGGAATAAAACGAAAGAAAAACCGGCGAATCTTGCAACCCGATGACTATTACTAATAGCCCTCTAGTAAAATACAGGATTTGCATTAGTCTACGAGTTCGGTGATACTAATAGCTGTTATTACAGTTGAGCCCACATTTCAGCGGTGTTACATTCAGTGCGCGCGAAAGCGACGCTTTCGGGTCAACTGAAATCACCTCAACAAACACTCGTGTGACAATTTGACCTGTGGATTGTTTTCTTCGTTTGTATTAGCAGAGCTGGTCGTTCATCCGGCCTGATTCTTTTGTGAAAATCATGGTAAGGCACTGCATTGCTTATGGATTTGTTAACAGAAGCAATAAGCCCGAATGTTCAAATTTGCCGTGGCATTCTTTACCTATAAACAATGCTATGCTTCTTCGAGCTTGGTTGCTTAGAAATAAGAGAAAAGACGCCTCTGTGTCGAAACATTCTTACCTCTACAGTCAGCACTTTTCTGAAGATTTTTTTATGTGTTCTGTGGGAGGAAAACGATATCTAAGAAGTGGATCTGTACCTACAAGATTCAGTTTTTCACCGTAGGAAAAGCGAAAGCGGAAAACTCCTGTTTATCGCTCAGCTGGACGTGACACAAAAACAAAGCGCGAAGTCAAAGATGAAGTTATACTGAGCTCCCAGTCTAACCCTGTCGATAATTTAACTGCAGAATACCCCGCCACTTATTTACATCTCATTGAATAAGAATAGCAACTATTGTTATAAACCTCGTCTTTCAAAGCACACCGACACATGTAAATGAAGTAGTCATGGAGTGGCAGGGTATTCTGCAGTTAATCTCTCCAAACTATGAAGTTCTCAGCATAGTTCTTAGCTTTTTAGGGAGGAATGCAGCTTCTAAACTTGTGTCCAGCAACACTGAACGAAATAATGCTCAAAAAAGAGAAAAGGCAGGCCCAAAAAGGACCTTGTCGGTGGAGGAGGAATTTTTCCTTGTATTATGTCGCTAAGTTGGTCTACTTGAGGAGGATTTAGCTGCAAGATTTAGAATATCTCAGAGTCTTGTGAGCCGAATAATTGTTACTTGGACAAAATTTATGTAACACCGATTCAAAGAACTAGACATCTTCCCTGACAGACAAATAATTGAGTCACACAAGCCTGCATGCTTCAAAAACAAGTACAAGGGAACAACAGTCATCATTGATGCAACTGAAATTTACATAGAAAAACCTAGTAACCCAGAAGCACAACAGCCCACATTTTCAACTAACAAGAATACTAATACCCCCAAGGCATTGGTCGGTATTACTCCAAGTGGCAGTGTTTGTTTATTTTCAGATCTCAAGGGTGGCTGTATTTCTGATAAGGAAATAACTAGTAATCTGGTTTTATTGACAAATTATAGCGAGGAGATGAGGTCATGGCAGATCGTGGGTTTAATATTCAAGAAATGTTAGCCTCGAGAGGTGTCACGGTGAATGTCCCTCCCTTCATAATTAAATCAATCAGAACAGTTCACTGGACAGGAAATGCTAGCAGCCCGAAGGATTGCAACCCTCAGAATTCATGTGGAACGTGCAGTTGAACGTATAAAGAACTACCATATTTTAGTCGTTATTCCAACAGCTCTACGCAAAAGGGGCCTCATTGACATGTTTTCTTTGTATGTGCTATGTTCACTAATTTTTTGCCGCCTCTTGTAAAGTAAAAATTATCTCAAGGCAGACATTTAATGCCTGCCTTGAGATAATTTTCCATCTATTATGTCTAGTGCCCTAGGGTTTTGTTCAAGCTTCTAGGCCCCTTGGTGAGGTATTTTACTAGAAGGGGGCTTTGTGGAGTTAAGAGGCTTACAAGCACAGCTGCATTGCATGTTTCATAACTAGATTCTTGTAATTAGCATATTTACTTGAAAAAGTACCTTCATTAAATAAGATGTGACAACCTTCAAATATGTAGTAGTAAAATACAGAATAACTGTGTTAAACACATGGGACAAGGCTACATCCTACATGTCATGGGTTTCCAATCACATAAGATCCTCTTTATGTTAGTATTAACCTAAGCGACCAGTTCCAGTAGTTAAGGGCCGAGGATGGGGTGAAAGGGGTGTTCCCACAAGTCCTGTGTTGGCAGATTTTCAGCTTATTTACACATCAGCATGATCAATAAACAACCGCATGTAATTTTCTCTTCTTCATTTCAGTTATAACAAATGAATTTATAACAAAAATCCTACACAACAGGGTCACATTTGCGCATTTTTCAGTTTAAGTATTATTGTATACAGTAACACCTCTCATTGGAGTACAGTCTGGAAAAGGCTACTTCTCTGGGATATTACAAAACTAGAACCTGGTTCTAGTAAGACTTCATACATAACTTGGAGACTTGTTTCAATCCACTAGCTTTGATTCTTAGTCTGACTGATCAAAAGGATTACAGCCCTATACCATAGATCTTTTTTTTACTGAAGTTAATTTCATACAGAGATCTTGGTTCCAATTTTCGTTTCCGTAGCTGGTTCCAAGTTTGAAGCCTGTCAGTACAGGTAGAAAAATCTCTGCTCTTCTTCCATCTTAGAAACTCTTCAAGGGCAAAGCATAAAGCAGTGAGGTGTTTACAAGAGGCGAATGGTCCTTTCCCTGCTGGGCATGTACTGCAGCAGGCATAGGTGATCTCACCAGCTTGCCCTCCCGAATTGATCATGGTAACATTGAGCTTGAATTGTAGTTCAAATTCTTTTTCATCTCTGGCAGACATTCACCTTTTATATGGATCACGTCTCCATTTTCACTCGTGGCAACTTCGATATTTTGTACATGACCATATTTGAATAGTCCAAAAGTAATTCATCATGTTCTCAATTGTGAACGGTGGAAATTCAGCCCTCTGGATGGAACACCAGTTTGCAGCGTGTGGAAACTCGTATAAAGTGTTCGGAGAACTCATGCTCGACGAGGAAACATCAACATTATTGAGCATTATATTTCGCGTTAGATGCCGTGTTTCCAACTTTCAGTGAAATTGTATTCCCATTTATTTGTTATGTAACTCACAACTCTACAAAAAAGATAACGTTATATGGTTAAGAGAGAAAAAAACTGCTATTCCTGTACGAACATTGGGCAGGAAGAACGAGTGTACATCCCACTGTTCACCTGCGCATATTTACCTCACGTTTGCTGGCGTCACTTGAAGCACTGCAGTCTTTCGCTGTTCCTACACGATATGAAAGCCATCTTCTCAGCCCAGGCTTTGTCAAATGACGAGGACAGTTTCCGCTGGGTAATTGTAGTTTTCTTCTTGTGAGAAAAATGCAAAATCCGGAGAGGAACTCGTAACAATTACTTTTCTCGATTTTTTTCTCATAAAGCGGTTGTACTCTCCTGAAATGTTGACCCGAAAGCCTCGCTTTCGCGTACTCTGTAACTAATACCGCTGTACCGTGGTCTCAACTGTAATAACAGCTATTACAGGTTAACGCACTCAGCGAGTGAATTATCGGGAATTACCTAACAATGCACGAGAAATTTCAATACCGCACGAGGACGCGGAGTGCGGTATTGAAAATTTCGAGTTCATTGTTGGTGAACGAGTGCAGGTAAATCCCAATAATTCACGAGCAATGAGTGCGTTAACATTTTTATTATTCAAATTGAATAAATTGAATACACTGCAAACAAAAAATCGTCAAACTTTGAGTCAGCCGAAGCCATGGTGTAATGACTGTGGTGTATTGAATTTACACCACGGCTATTACACCACGATAATGACGTCAAGGAGGTTGTTTCGTCACAATCCAGGGTCACGAAGTCCCTTAATTTATAACGTCAAAAAGTTGTAAAAATACTAAAGGAACACGGTCATTCTTAAAACCCTTAAAAGCTAATAACCAAGTTACTACCATATTTAAAATATCAGATGTTAAAACACGCTGACTTTGCCTCAGAATGTCGAAAATGATGTTTCCGAGGACTTTAAATTTCAAAACTTTCCTGGGGAGGATGCCATCGAAGCCCCTATTTTAAAAACCTGGATCCGCGCCAGGCTTCAGATTTAGTTTTGCGATAGTTTCGAGAGTTAACATTAGAGTATCGCAAGATTCGTAGGTAAAATATAAATTTAATTTTTAATCGACGTTGTCTTTAGCGTCGTAATCGTGGTCTCTTAAATTCCCCAGGGTTAGAAAAACGCGTAAAACCCGACTAGAAATGCGTACGGCCCTGCCTACTACGAGCGCATTCGGCAAAATAATTGTGGGTTAATGAGGAGAATGCATTTTCTTTCTCTAAAATGAGTTATGAAAGTGAAAATTCTAACAACGGTCTTGAGAGGAAACTTTCAGTGGAACTGCACATCGAAGAATTTATTGTACACAAGAAAACACCGTGAAGAAAACAAAACAAGTTGCCGTACAGTCCATCTAGACAACAAAACTACAGGAGCCAACATCTGTGTTATTAACATTAACTCTGAGCTCTAGTTCCCCCTTGTTCAAGAGGATCCGAGAGCTCGACAAATACCTTGAAACGACATCGACAGTTTATCGAGTCTGTAGATCAGATGTAGAAGATTTCAAGGGTGAACAATTTTAGTGAAGCATAAATCGAACTTTAGTGCCTGTTTTCATGGAGGGAGGGTGCCCCAGCTAACCGGGCTACCCAGCGAAGGGTTGACAAATAGCTTGCCTTTACATGCAACTCACCTAACCGGGACAGTGAATGGGCTGCGTGAGCTATCTTTTGAGCGGCCGCTAAGCACAACAAACAAAATGACCAACCAAAGAAACTTTTTTCATCTTATATTTTCTCCTTGCACCGGCACGGGCCTGTTCTCCTGCTGAGAATCATTGATCTCTTCAGATTGATTGTCATTCTGTTCGGCAGATAACACTGGCAAATGGTAACTACGAAAATATTCACCTCGCGCTGCCACGTTTTTGCGGCTTATCTCACCCCGGCTAGCCGGGATAGCCCGGCACAAACCGTTTACCTGGTAAAAAGCTATCCCGTTTAGCCGGGTGCTCTGGGCAGATAGAGTGTCCCGGGTGGGCGGGCTACCCTGTCTAGCATGTAAACGCTAAATAAACGTATGAGAAGTTAGCTCAGGTTAGCCGGGTAGCCCGGTTAGCTGGGGCACCCTCTCTCCATGTAAACAGGACCTTAGTCTCTTGTTGTAAAGTTGCCATGGTTTTATATATGTCAACTTGCTGTCTGCTTTTAAAGACACGTTAGTCAATGAAAATAGGAATAATTGGAACAGCTGTAAGGTCGGCACACACGAAGGGACTACTCCCTGCAGATATCCCTTGAAGAGTTTACACGAACAGTTCACATGAAGCGTTTTAATTGAGGAACAAATCGCAGGGACTTGTACCAAAAATTCCAACCAGTTTGAACTCGTGGGACTAGTTGCACTGACCAAAGTTGGGTCCCTGCGACTTAAGTTTGAAGCAAAAATGGCCAGTTTACTCAATGGAATTTGCCCCCGCGACTTGTTGCAGGGACTAGGCCCCTCGTGTGTGCCACAGACGAGATCGGCGTAGGCCGACCTTTAAGGCTTTTGAATGACTTTTCTGCCTCTCAGTAACTTCTTCAACTCAAATTTTCACGACGCATGATTATCTTTTCAACATTTCCAGCTAATTGAATTGTATTTGTGTACTTCAAATCTAAAAAAAGAGAAATGAGCCCTGTTTTTCCGATCGATTAAATGTGAGTTTTTTTTTGCCGGATTCTAAAGCGAATAAATGAATGAGAAGCTTTTATTGTGCATATATTTTTTTTAGTTGTCCTACGCACGGCCGTCTGTTGGTTACGTAGTCGCGCCCTATTTAGGCTCGAACAGAATTTTCAAAATTTTAAACACTAAGTGGTCTTATGAAAAAAATGCTTATTTACTGAGCGAGATCGGGCAAGACGGGAAACATTTGGCTCTCGGTCAGGACATACAGTTTCCCGTCTGGACCTCCCATTCACTTAATACTGAGTAGATATTACAGTACTAACTGAATTCAAATATTACTTCACCAGTGCCCCCAAGATTGTTTCCGATGCTGCGGTGAGAGTAGAGCCAGGTAGCCAAGTGCCCTGTTTAGCTACTGGAACCCTCCCATATACATAGCATTGATACGAAACTTTACAGTGCTGATGAACACAACAAACACTGCAAGCAGTAAATTATACCAGGAAGGTAACTACACCTGTGTGGCCACCAGCAAGTATGGAACTGATGTAAAGCACTTCGTAATAAAGGGAGGTGAGAAGACAAGATATTTTGAAACTAACACTATTCATGCATATGAAATTGCGACTAGCAATTTGACACATAATTATTGTAAGTCATAATAGACGAAGGGAGGGATTCGAGGAGGACAAAATCTGTTCCCCAGCTTTTCTTATGTTCCGCTTAATGTTTCAGATGTGTAGTTATGAAAATGTGACGCAAATGTGGTGAATTCATCTGAGTCTCGATCCCTGAAAGCAACTTGCAATGACATGTTATGGCATGTAAATGGCATAGCAAAGGGACGTGTCTTTTTCTAAGTCAAGGAAAAAAGAACAACTAGAAATCCAAATAGAAGATAAGGTAAGATAAGATAACTTTATATAAACAGGGTGAATAATTTCTTCGTCCACACAATGTTTAATCACGCACTAACTAACTAACTACCTTGACTAACTACTGACTGACTGACTGACTGACTATATATTTTTAGAT
The DNA here is from genome assembly GCA_019787425.1 of Platygyra sinensis. NCBI lineage: Eukaryota > Metazoa > Cnidaria > Anthozoa > Scleractinia > Merulinidae > Platygyra > Platygyra sinensis. The sequence continues at coordinate 4,639 of JAHPZR010015641.1, read as the reverse complement.
GAAAACAGTGAGTGATTTTGCATTTTAGCTTGCAACTTTTTTCACTTCAAAACATTACAGGTCTAGATGCTAATCTGGATGGGAAAATCTAGACCGCGGTCTATATCCATTGCAGCCAATCAAATTCGTGAATTTGGTAGTTCACAATCCTTGTACGACACCGCCGTATAAATTATGATTATCATCTTGAATAATATTAATTATCATATGATCCGTCGCCCCTCTCCCCCCAACCCCGCGTGCCATTTCTTGGAAAAACCATAAAAAATAAAGGTCCCGTATGAGGGCCCTACGCTTTGAAGTGACAGGAGGGAGCTTAACTCTTAAGAAAACCACGACGGCAACAGCAACTGCAATGATCACTGAATTAAAGAATTAATGAACAGTAAAATGGCTATACACGTGCGTTATAAATCTTGGTACATTTCTTTGCCATCCTCTGCAAACCAACAACGTGAAATGACCAAATTCTACGTTGTCTGAAGAACGTGAACCACAACGGCTAGTTTTTAATATTTATTTTTTCAAATTTATTGCTGTGTCGCCTGGGGTGAATCTAGGGGGAGGGGGAGAGGAGGTGGGGGGGGGGGGGGGCTTAGATCGAAGTCCCTTAATTTAAAACGTCAAAGAGTTGTTAAAATACTAAAGGGACGCGGACATTCTTGAAAATCCTTAAAAGCTAATAACCAAGTTACTACCATTTTTAAAATCGGAGATATTAAGACACGCTTACTTTGCCTCAGAATGGCGAAAATCGTGTTTCCGAGAACTTTAAATTTCAAAACTTTCCAGGGGAGGATGCCATCGAAGCTCTTTTAAAAACCTGGATCCGAGCCAGGCTTCCGATTTAGTTTTGCAATAGCTTTGAGAGTTAACATTAGAGTATCGCAAGATTCGTAGGTAAAATATCAATTCAATTTTTAATCGACGTTGTCTTCAGCGTCGCAATCGTGGTCTCTTAAATTCCCCAGAGCTGGAAAAACGCGTAAAACCCGACTAGAAGTGCGTACGGCCCTGCCTACTACGAGCGCATTCGGCAAAATCATTGCGGGTTAATGACGAGAATGCATTTTTTTTTTCTTAAAAATGAGTTATGAAAGTGAACATTCTAACAACGGTCTTGAGAGGAAACTTTCAGTGGAACTGCACATCGAAGAATTTATTGTAAACAAGAAAACCCCGTGAAGAAAACAAAATCAAAGGCTCCTGTGAGCAGCTCATAGATGAATGTATCCTTGTGCCTCTGTTTCAAAACGATTCTTCATGTGAGACCTTTCATATAAAAACCAGTTTGATCATCGTGAAATGAATCTGTAGGTGCAAATCATATGAATGGTTTCCCATTTAGACTCGTTCTGAGACAGAGGCAAAATGTGACTCGCAAATGGCCTATTGGATGAATGTAGAAACGTAGCTGAGTAAAAGAAGAGTGAAATGGAGGAAAATAAAAATCTTTTGGTCAAATGTGCAGACTGAGGTTCTGGTGTCCAAATATGGTTGGTTATTGACACCCTGTAGGTAGCTGAATTTGTTCTCTGGTAAAATCGTTTTTTAATAAATAATCATGTATTGCATATTTGAAATAACCTTCAACAGAGCACAACAGCAAATCAAGATGAACACTACTTCTATTAGCAACATTTTTTCTTATGAAGTCCACTGAAATTCTGACTACCATAATGTACAGTAGCACATAAAATCTAAGAGGAGACATTTTAGCCAACATTTTTCTATACATGCAGATTAAACATTTTTGCAGAGGTATAAGTAACATAACCTTTAGGTTACAGTAGCACGACACACATGTAGTACAAGTACAGCAAGATATAAACCATTTAAAGAGTTGAAAGAAAATTTAACAGGTATAAGCTAGAACAGTTAGGATAAGTTATACTTGAAATAAACATTGCAAGATTTGTATTTAATTAATAGAGACAGATTTTTGTGTTCCTTATGATAAGGTTCAGTCGTTTTATTTAATTATAGTCCTAATATAAAGGACTGGTATTACTTCGAGATCAAGAGCTATAATAGGACAGAGAGGGACTCTCCCAGTCAGGCTTTTGGGATATCTTAATTCAATTAGCATATTCGCGAATATGCTAATTTAGTCCAAAATCTTCTTGTATATCAATTAGTGTCGCATCACGGTGACTAAGCAATTTATTTTAGTCGTTTACGTCTGCTACTGTGAATAGTATTCTATTCACCAACATTCATATTCATGCTCAGTTGTAATAAGGTGTGGGAAAAAATGATTGATCAGCGAAGTAAGTCAAGCTGGGACAGCTTGGGTTAGGAAGTGTTTAAAATACGAACCACGGGAGTTTTGGGTGGGAGGGTGGGCCGTTCACGTCTTCCTGGCTCCGCTGAAAACTGAGCTAGAATGAATTATTTTCGCGCCAAACCGGAATTTATCATCAGCGATTACATAATCGCACGTGAGACTGCTCAACCAGCCATAAAAAACCCCATTATTTCATGTATTTTGACTTCGCATATCATTATGAGTGTTATGAATAATATTCTATTCACCAACATTCATATTCATGCTCAGTTGTAATAAGGTGTGGGAAAAAATGATTGATCATCGCCCGACAGCCTTCACTGTTTCTTTAATAGCCGTTCATTACTACACACCGGAATTTAGCCTATTACAACTCTCCCCAATCCTCAATTCTCAAATCTCTCATATATAACTTAAAACTTCTAGGTACCTAGAAACACAGCTATGCATTTTACAATTATAATCACCTAGAATACAGGTTACTTCTGTAACAGCACCTTTCTAAGAGAAGAAACGATAACTCCAGGTTTTTTTTTTTCCTTTTTTGGTCTGTCTTTCTCGATACAGACAACACTCTAAACCCAGTTCATCCATGCCAAATGCATGCTCATTCTGCTGGGCGTTTCCTTTGCTCACTAGCCGGAAAAGCGCACACAAAACTGCCAAGGAGCCACCACGTTCTCAGCAGAAGACGCAGCAAGGCGTCCCGACGCACCGTCATGGTTCATGCACCTTAGCCAACTGAAGGTAGTATAAGGCTGTATGCCTCCTTGCCCAGCCCACGTGTTCCATTATCTCGGATAGATCGGCCCCTGTGAGGGCTAACGTTATGGCACAACTCGACCGGAAACCATGCAACGTCTCACCATCATCAGCTTTCATTTGCTTGAGATATACCTTAATACGCGCATCCGCTGCTGAGGAGCTAAATGGAGAGTCCTGAACACCGTTATTAGAGGTCGTCGGGCGAAACCAATATCCTCTTGTCAAATCAACGCCTAGTTCCCTCGCTAACTCCACATACTTTTCAATGCCCCTCACAGGGCAGATGACTGACTGAGGGTTTCTATGAACACCAAAGACATTACTGTCACCATCTCGCAAAGTCTTGCCCCAGACATGATTGAATAAGAGCCCGTCATCATTTGGAAAACGAAGAATTTCCGGGGCGGTCCCCACTAAAGAACGCCAACTTAAAGTATGCTTGGTCACGTGCAATAATAAAACGGTCAAGTTTCGTCTTTGCCCTTGTTAACTCGTCCTCAAGATGCTTCGATAAGTGTGTCAACTTATCCACAAAGAAGGGCGTAGCTTGTTTAGGGGTAACACGAGCCTGCAGCTGCTCTGCAGTAACAAGGCGAAGATAATCTTTCATCAGTTTATCAGAGGCTGGATTACCAAGACCTAGCCGCTTATCCCATTCCCCGCCTCGACCTATCGAATGGAAAATTGATCTTAGCTTTCCTATGTATGAGTCCACCGTCTTAAACGACAATCTCAGAGAACAGCCACATGCGTGTTTGCCACGCTGACCCAAAAATTCACACCCGTTGAGGTGTACTTGTGTTTTGCCATGTTTGTCTTTAAAGTGCCAATGAAGTAAAAAATAATTGCTGCTTATTTGAAAGGCTTTTCAAAGTAAACAAGAATGGCGTTTTCCTTTTGGGAACATCTTTTTTATTTTTAGAGATATTTACGTTTTTTGTATTATGCAAATGAGGAAAGTGATGACGTCATAGGTGGTTCCCCTAAAACAGTGCAACACTCAATCACGAATATCTCCAGAAATATTGGAGCAGTGTTCTTCAAACTTGGCACCAGAAACGTACATCACAAAGAAACAGAATGACACCTGCTATGTTGTTGCCATGGCAACACTCTCGTCTCCAGTCTCTTTCTGTCAAAAACCAAATTTCCCCAATTGCAATTTTGTAAAGTGGGACAGAGGGCCTAGCTTGGCACACAAATGGTTCCCATATTGCCTTAACTATCCCTACTAGGTTGTTGTGAGTGGATGATCTTTGCTTAGGAAAAAAAATCTGGAAATTTTAGTCTCAATTAAAACAGGACCAGCAGCATAATTATTGTCATGGCAACAGCACGAAAGGTGTCATTTTGCTTCTTTTGTGATGTACAGTCCTGATGCCAAGTTTGAAGAACACCGCTTTTATATTTCCAGAGATATTCTATATTGAGTGTTGTACTGTATTAGTGAAACCACCTATGACGTCATCACTTTAATCACAAAAACGTAAATATCTCTAAAACGAAAAAGGATATTGTAAAAGGAAAAACGCCATTTTTCTATACTTTAATGGGCCTTTCAAATAAGCAGCAATCATTTTTTACTTC
>JAHPZR010015640.1:10000-12415 GCA_019787425.1 Platygyra sinensis | reverse complement strand
AACGAAGACCCTCGAAAACGAAGACCTAAGACCTAAGACCCGGTCTTCGTTTTCGTAGTACGAAAACGAAGACCCCGGTCTTCGTTTTCGAAGTACGAAAACGAAGACCGTGTAAACAGAAAACCGTAGAAATTACAAGTTAAAACACACATTAAACAGCGACAACGCTTAGTAATATAATACATTACACTTCACGCGTTTCTTGCCATTATTATACCGCTAGTACTACTGGCCTGTCTTGTCTGTTTTGTTTCGCTATGCGAGCCAATTTGGTGTTGATATTCTTGAGGGTTTCCTCGGGTAAACTTACCACGCAAATTATTCTTGAAGTCCTTGAACAGCAGGCATAATTCGAACGCTAGCCGCTTTTGATTTTATAGTTAGCATTGCGTGACACAGTAACAAAGAACGCGTTCTGAACAGGAAATGACTCTTGGGTTCTGTCAATAAATAATCTATGTCTACTGTATTTCGTAGCTAAAATAGATTCTGACGGTCGATAAGCCTTCTCTTCTGGAAAATTCTCGTTAAAAAGTAAGCAATTCTTTTGGCTAATGCAGGGTCTTCGTTTTCGTAGTACGAAAACGAAGACCCTTTATTAAAAGCAGAAAATCATTTGAAGTTACGATTGTAGACGTACCCTGAACACTAGCAATTGTATTTCAGCTTTTGATATGTTAAGACAGTTCGTGCGTGGGGTTTCTTGGTCTTTCTTAGGTTTATTGTAAATATAACGTAGTTGCAAAGTTGTATTCAATAAACTATCTATTTATCTACCACTGTTTCCTGCTCTTGGATTTCTTTTTTCTATGCAATGAGTCCAAATTTGGAACAGCGCCGAAAGAGGGATCGGAATATTTTAGGGCGTCAATAAGGTTAAGCTGGCTTTACTCTCTCTTTTAGCCTAGCGCGCATTGCGTGACGGACGTGAACACGATCTCGTTGTTGGTTGTGTGACAAAAACAATGGCTTCCTTTGAGCAATGGAGGTCGAAGGTCGGCTATCGCACGTGAGGCAGAGGAAACATTTTGGCGCGAAACTTAAGCCACATGTTTAGATGGAGCGGTAAAAAATTCAGCTATGTCAGTTTTTCGAAAGTTTAAGCTTCCTCAGCTAATACTAAGAGGGTCACCTGGCAGCGAAATTGCGGAAGAGATTCCACGCTTCAAATGTAGTGACTTGCCGGTAAAACAGAGAATAGGACAAGGTTCCTTTGGAGATGTTTACACAACCGAATACAAAAGTGCAGGAGACACGAAGTGTCAAACCGTTGTCGTTAAAAAAATGCTGCAAGTGCTCGATCAAGAAGAAAAGAAGCTCTTCTATAAAGAAATAAGACTCCTCAACGATTTGCATCACCCAAACATCGTGAGATTGAAAGGGGTTTCCGTCCAGCCGCTTGCTATGATGCTCGAATACATGTATTTCGATTTCAAGCACTTTGGTCACGATGATTTGCGTGTTCATTCCCTCGCAGATTTTCTGCCGCAAATCGACGAGTTTAACTGTGAAGGACTGTTTGATCTACTGAATCATGCAGCAAAGGAGATTATCCATGGGCTGGCTCACCTTCACTCTAAAGGAATAGCCCATAGGGATCTTAAGCCAGCAAACGTACTGATAAGCAATCAGCACTATTGTGCATTGTCAGACGAGTACGAAATTTCGCGGCAATTTGAATCCAGGCCTGTTGCCTGCAAGCTGACCGACTTTGGGGAAAGTCGCTCCCTGATTGTACAAACGCAGTCGTTTGTTGCCTCACGAACAAACAACATTGATCGAGGGACAGTTGTGTATGAGGCACCAGAACTGTTTGTTAAAGAGATGCTCTTATCTGACGCGTCGATCGGTGATTTCATGCTGGCGGATATTTGGGCCCTGTGCATGATATTTTTTTCGATCATCAATCCAAGCGTCAAGTACCCCTACCGTTCGGAGATCAGATCGGCGGGAAACGTTTCTTCCCAAGATCAATTAAAGACTTTTATTTCTTCTCTTTTACGCCAAAAGAAACTTCCCCTGGCTGACGAAAAGTACGCTGTTGAACGCGCAACCGTCTGGAGAGGTTTAGAGGATGTATAGAGAGGATGTGCAAACTTCGACAGACATAGTCGGCTATCTTTAGAAGAAGCAGCCACAATCCTGAGCAGGGAGAACAAGAGGGTCTCAGACGATCTGGACATTATGCACCTGAAAGTAAGTCAAGCAACAGCAGTGCAACAGTTCGACCACCGATTTGCAGTCCAACTGAAGGACAATGCCACTGATGAACCAGCTGAGCAGTCGGAGAATGCGTTAGATAACGAAGGAACAAACGCATGTGCCTTTCTTTCTGTGAAAATCGCAGACGTTATACTCAGTGAGGTGGTAACAGGGATCGAATTTTTCGTGGAGTTGGCCGAAGCTATTGAGGAC
>JAHPZR010015640.1:0-2500 GCA_019787425.1 Platygyra sinensis | reverse complement strand
TCTTCGTTTTCGAGGGTCTTCGTTTTCGTAACACCCAGTGTGCACGCTATTCATTGGTCACGCGTGTGCCACGTCATTTTCAAGCGCACGCACGGAGTCAAAAACTCAACAAAATATAGAGCTGATGTTCTTTACGTTAACTTTGTGTGCAAATATTTTTGTTGGATGCTCGGTGACCCCTACTTTTTTTTGGCAGATCACTTCCTTTACTGATTCTTTCCATTATACTAAAAAACAAAAAAAATCTGTACGTGGGAAGTTTTAATTATTTCTCATATACTTTTTAAATAGGGTCGAATTGGTACATGGATACAGGTGTGCGTAACTTAGAAGTTGTATTTTTTAAGGCTAGTTCTTGTTGATTTAATGACATATGTAGCAAACATCTATCAAATAAGCCTATATAATTATGCTGTGTTAAACACACATAACTTAGATATGATTCTTCAACTTAACTATATGCCGATAGTAATGAATCCGGCCAAAATTGCCTCGAATGACTGGAAATCCAAGAAATGCTATGGTCTGTGATACGAGTTCGGTGACCCCCGATTTTTTTTATGGTTTTAATATAATCTTATCATTTTCTACCTGCAGACAAAGTTTTAAACAAATCTGTGCGTTGGAAGTTGTTAGGCGCGAACGTGCTTAAACCATGAACAACAGAATAGCAGCATATCACTAACCTCTAACTGTTAATGGCTTCCAGCTGAAAAACTAGCTAAAATCCCACGGTAAACATGTACCTGCAGGTGGGGTAGTGCGCACACAAAAAACTGCAAGAGATGCAAATGTTCTACTCACTGAAGCGGTGACAGGAAAAATGTAACAGGAACTGTAAAAATGTTCAGAAAAAGATGAAAAACTTTAAAAAAACGCGTGGTTGCCCCTACGTTTTATTTTATGAGACAAAAGTGGCAAGCTTCTATAACATGTGATTCATTTTTTTAGTTGTAAGGAAAAGCTACATGTATTAAGACTGTATTTTAGCTGAACCAGAGGAAGGCTGTCAGGGATACTAAAAGCACTGTTTGAACGATTTTGTTATTAAATATACACCTTCAAATTTGTTTGAACACATGCAGTCCACCTGACGTGTAGTACAAAAAAATTGAACATGTTGCACTGTTCTAGAGGCGGCATACAAGAAACAAAAACCCGTATCTCGTATATCACCCCTGTAAACATGGCAACGATATATTCAATATAAAAACTCTCAATTTGGCTGATGTTTTCACCTGGCCCGAATAGTAGAGGACAGGTCTACTTTGAGCAACAAATTTTGGCTTTGCTGCTTGTTCATCAGACTGCAACTTGTCATGCATAAAATTTGCTCAGATTTCGCGACAAGTTGATTGTTTGTGTATCTCGTAAAGCAGTCTCAGAGCTTACTGCATCAACCCTTCCATGTTACGACAAATCCAACCTTGAATCCGGATAAAAAAGACAACAGGAGCTACCATAGGCTAAAATGTATGGGTAGCCAATAACAACTTGTTTTACAATTTGCGACTACCATGAAGAAAAAGAAATGAAAGAAATTCGACTAATTTTTAACACGGATTGCTTCGCATCCATGTAAAAATGGTCTTTATATATACAGCAATGGGGTTAAGTTTAAGCTGTTTTTACACGATTTGAAGAGGTTTAGAAGTTATCCAGTGGTTTGTATAATGTGCATAAAAAGTCACTAAGGGGAAATTCGAAAAGAGGGGAAAAGGATTTTTCTTATATCAACCATGATTTTAACTCAAAAAAACGTGTAAATTTTGTCTTTCGTTGTGGGCGTTTGACAACAGTATTACAAAAAAATTGCATGTGAACCATATATGTTTGGCATCTGTAAATGGATAAAGACTAAACCTCCACAATTTTACGAAGTCAGTGTCTTGAAATGATTACTATAGTGATTGCAATCAATGTTTTGATTGGTGGATTTTGTGGCAAGGGCCTAGAATGATTGGCTCATAATTGTCCGATTACAGCCAACTGTCAAGATTACACTGTCCGATTACAACTTTGCAGATTAATTAGAGCAAAATACAGCAGTTTATGTAGCAATCACATTTGGGGAAATTGTAATTGTTACGATTAATAATTTTCATAATTACAATTAATCAATTAACCCATTGACTCCTGGAACTTTTTGCCAAAAATGCATTTTTTTGGACATTTTGGCGGTTTTGAGGCTGGATCTCGGCCAAATTAGCTTTAATCTGGTTGAAAATGCATTTGCAGCATGACAGCTAGTCCTTCTTGCCACTGAAATGACATTTTAAGAACTTTGGGCCCGTGCATGCGCAGAAATCCAAATTTTGGACGAGAAGGTGGCCTACGTCTTTAGGCTTTTCGATTTTTGATGTTTTTTTTTCCTTTCCTTTTTCTCCTTTTCTTTTCTTTTCGCATCAGGGATTGACCTTTTAGTGGGCTTGCTTGCAGTTAAAAAACTTCTAAGAAAGAGTCATCGAGGCGGCCCATTTTTACTGTGGAGCAGTTAGGT
>JAHPZR010015638.1:0-76523 GCA_019787425.1 Platygyra sinensis | reverse complement strand
TGGCACAAACCGTAGGAGTCGTGTTTGGCCTGTTTATTTTATTTACCATCATAGACGCGGCAACAATTGAAAAATTAGGCTCTTCCCGAAACCAGTCTGTAGAATTCCGAAAACATCGCGCTTCTACGCCACAGTTTCCAGGCATAGCTTCTGCTCACGTTTCAAACAAGAGATGTGACGAAAATTTTGCAAAGAATTGCTCAAAGCTGCTTCAAATTCGTCGTCAGTGAACTGTGCATTGCACACGGAAGCCGTTGTTGACGGTCTCGGCAAGAATTATGCTAATTTACAAGCAGTTGTCAAGATCTGTCAATTATTTGTCTCAGAGCTGTCAACAGTCACCGATTCAACCAATCAGATCTTGATACCAGGAGCTGGTATCATGGAACGGCGGCATCAATGGAATGTCTACAGGCTCCCCTGCGCACTTCCTCCTCACCAGACCGCTCTCGGCTCGTCCCGCTCACCCTAGACTACACTCGGCTATCTCGCCCTAAACTCAACCGAACCGGGAGCCTGTTCACAGGCTACATGAAAATAAGAACAAGACTTTCTAAAGTAGGTATGCGAAAGGGGTACCTTATTTCAATAAAAGGTATATAAAAGGGGTACCTTTTCCGCCAAAATGGTATATGAAAGGGTAAGGGGTTAGACCTCGGAGCGGAGCCTCCTGGTATTAAACTTTGTGAAGTACCCCCCCGGGGGTATGGGTCAGAATACTCAAGTTGCCTTGTAACATTAATAACCTTAAGTTAAAATGTGTGCTTTTTAGGAAAGATAATGAAGCAAAACTGGCCATTTTGGGAAATCAAAATAAACAGAGCTCACGTCTTGTACAAAGAGCAGACGCATCAACACGAGAGTTTTATTTTTGTAAACTTCACAGCATTCTAGGCTGTAAAATCCACCATAAATAGTTTTAGGAGGTGAATTGGCAGCCTGAGTATTTCTGCCAAACGGATCGTTTTCATCCGTTTCATTAACTGTAAAAGTAATTCGCTAATTTTGAAGCAAACTTAAGGGAAATTGAATGAATAAACTGGTGACAAAACCGGATAAACATTATTATCATACTTGTGAAGTATGCATCATTTTACCATGTATAAGAAGACGTGCATGGTATAATAGAATCTGACTAGTTTGCAGCTGATTGCCCCGTCACATTGTAAAGGCCGGTACACACACGAGGGAGCTTTCTCCTGAAACACGCTCCCGAAACACGCTCCCAGGTAAGTACCCCAACCAGTACACACGAAGGTCACGACGAGGGAGCTGAATGATGAAACAACCCGATTGGGGCATGGGAACTAGTTGTTATAAATCCAACATGGCAGCGAACAGCTCTGGATTGAAAAAGAAAAAACTGGCTCTTTTAATGATGATGACGCTTCAGGATGAAGAGGCTTCTTCTAAAATTGTTTCAAGAAAAGTGTGGGCATGCAAATGGCTTTTATGGAGACCAGAACAGGGAGTCTTTCATACGCTATTAAGGTGGCTGAACACAGTTTTTGATACCTCTGTTTCATTTACATTTTTCTCTAAAACCCTTGATCCTTTGGTCACCAAAAATGGCAGCAAGCAAGTTAACAACACAAACTTCAACTTTTTGATAATTAAGCTGACGTATGTACCGTTGCCATGGCAACATGATCAAATATAAACAGGTGTTTAAAATCGGTTTTGTTTATTTGCAGAAAATCTAGTCATTAGATTTTCTTTATAATTTGCATGCAACAAGCTTGTAACGATACTCGCAAGTTAGCGCTATTTTAATAATAATTTAACAAACAGATCTTTAATTCTCCCTCTTTGAAGGTTCACTGGCATATCTTGAATTTCCTTTGTTAAAGTTCAATTTTTTTCAATCCTCCAGTTACTTATTTCCTAAAGTATTTTCGTGCCAAATTTCGTGAAATTCTAATGAGTGGTTCTCGAGAAATAAGCGCCTCCGAGAAGTCAATTTTTCACTCAATCGCACTTTTTTCGACTTGCTACGCATGCGCTGCATTTAACTGGGTTCTTTTAGCAAAAGAGAAATAGCAGAGCTGAGTTCTTTGCATCGTTACCTTTCTAACATACCTTTGTAATTAAAGAGTAAAACCATCAATTCAATACATTGTGTTCATTGGTGAAGAAAAAAATAGTACAGATAGCGCAGACACTGAGCCAATAAAATGATCGCTCTATTTATGCCATGTTTGTTTTTATGCAATACTTGTGCACGCGCTGAATCGCGTTAGCAAGAGCGCGCGCCAAAACTGTGTTCGGCCACCTTAAAGGAACTACCGTTGGAGGACACTGGTGGATTTCTAAAATTCATGAGAATGCCATATGAACTTTCTTCGCTTTTTTTATTCTCAATTATCTGCACAGAATCTTCCTCTACTCCTTTGGCTGCCATTTTGAAAGTCAGTTTGCAATGAGTTGTGGATGAAAAAAATAAGCCAATTTGATTGGCCAACTGGACACACGTCATTTCAAAGCAAGCAAATTTCAGTACACACCAGGGAGCTTGCTCCTGAAACAGACTCGTGCAACAGATTTGCCCCTGGAGCTTGCTCCCCCCATATCAAACCAGTTTGATATGAGGGAGCGAAACTCGCGTGCAAGAGTTTTGTTGCGCAACATATTTTTTCGCTAGAAATCGTTGGTGCAGACGAGGGAGCTTTGCTCCGGAAGCATGTTGCAGGAGCGTGCTGCGGGAGCAAGCTCCCTCGTGTGTACCGGCCTTAAGAATGTTTTACTCACTTGTCCCGGCCTTTGGTCAACCTCTAATGCCTGATGCTCCGAAACCTTTAAACTAATTTTGGAGCCATGGCCCCATATCCGACGTGCAGGACACTATGGCATCGTCATGTAGCGCCTATTTTACAGTACTACAAGGGTCTGAGTTACTGCCAAATGAGCAGTAACTCATCTTCCAATTCAACTATCTTGTTGCAAGTTCTGTTTGTTGTTCGACGCATGGAGACTGGTGCCAAATTGTAACCAGTCTTCAATACAAACACGGACAAAATGAGGAATGATTGCAAGATATTTTACATTATTTTGCTTCTGAAAACTTTACTTAACTGTTAAGATATCACTATATATTATGATTAATTGATTTTGTAATAACTGTGTAGCCAGTAGTGTATAAGTTTAATTACAAGTCCCACATCAGGCTTGGCCAAAAGCGTTTTCATGACTCATAGCACAGTAATTTTATTTTCCTTTTATTTTGTTTACTCGAAATCACTCTTTCAAATTTATGAAACATTCTCTTTCCCTTAAAAATTATCTAGGCTGGGAAAACAACTGATTTTACAGTGATTTTTAATTCAAAATTAGGTTATGCAAATGAGGTCATTTTGCAAAAGTGTTGCATAATAATGATGCCAGGAAAGTAGCAAATGTTAATGACCCAAGTTTTTCTATACTGTTTGTGATAAGCTAACGAGTTTGGATACAGTGCGAGCCAGCAAGCCGGAAATCCCTGATCCCAATAACCGCAAGCTACCTAAGGAACTGCAGGCTAACTGCACTGCTAACTAGGATAGCCAATGTGTAATTTAGGCTAACCGTAATGGCTTGCATCACTCCCATGACTTGGAGCCATGTGAACCGAGCAAGCAAGAAATCCCTTATCCCATTATAAGGGCAAGCCGGAAGCTACACCAACCGGTGTGTTGTTTAGGCTAACCAGAGTGTTATTTAGGTCAATCAATGTGTTATTTTAATAGGCTAACCAGAGTGGCTCCCTGGCTTGCAGATTATCCGCAATGGTTGCAGTTTTGCTGGGATATTGTAAAGCCTCCAGGAATGATGAAATACCTTTGCAACATTTTTTTCTTGCTTGCAGCAATGCAAGAATTTTTTTCTATTTGGTTTGTGCTGCATGCAATTTTTTTTCTTCCAACAAGCGCTTGCAGGAAAATTTTTTTCAAAATCACCCAACCCCACCCCCTCCCCCTCGAGAGTTAAATGGTCGGCCCCTAAGGTTTGGATAACAGCTACTGTTGCATTAATGGAAGTAAACGTTTCCAATTTTTTTATCGTGGAAATGGATTTTGTTGTCCTTTGGCAATAAAAATAAAGTCGATCGGTTTGAAACGGTTTTTTAAATTTATCGACTAACAGTCTTATGCATAACAAGCCTTTATTTGACTTACAGCGGTAAATATAATATTTACTTTCAAGAAGGATATTGTTGACTAGAATACTTATATTATCATAGAATTTTACTTTGGGTCATGTAACTTTACAACTTACGAACTAGACTACTCAGCCAATCTCGAACATAGAAAAACCCAAAACCAAACCAATTACTTACCAGTTAGACTACTCAGTCAATCTTAAACCATAGTAAAACCAACCAAAACCAATTTCTTACAGTTTGATTACTCAGCAAATTTCAAACTGTAGGAAAACCAAAACCAAACCAATTACTTACCAGTTAGACTACTCAGGCAATCTCAAACCATAGGAAAACTAAAACCAAAGTAATTGTCCAATTACCTTCGACACTCAGTGGAAATGCACACCCCATTTAAAACACCTTTTTAAAACAATAGCCACACCAAATATCTGTGCAGTTTGTCTAGAACCTTAAGCTGTGGGCTATGTTCCGTGGTGATCGGTGACTCATTAAATGGTGTGAATAACAGCTCAGAACAGTTGGTCAAATTTTATCCATCAGCTGAGTATTAACACGTTTCTAACTGATAACTGTGATCTGAAATTTGCAAAAGTTAGCTGATAGCTGAGAACTGGGCTGCAATTTTAAGTGGCAGTTAAAAACTCTCCAAACGCTTGACTGATAAATGACGTTCAGAATCAAAACAATGCAGACCTGACAAATGCATCCCACTTGACTCTGTGCGCATGCGTGGCCTGTTTGATTGGATTGAAAGAAGGTTGAACGTGGGGCTCCGAAATGTCATACAATAAATATGCAAATCAACACGTTTTATGGTTTTCCTGCTGACCCGTTTACCTTATTCTGGTCGAAATTCTTCACCATACTCACACATAATTCATCTATTTAAAAGGGAATATTTAGTTTAACAAATAATGTAACTTATTATTCAACAAATTGTAACACTCTCCAAATATGGTTATGATGCTCTCGATATCTGTCATCCGTAGGTAACAGATATCCGGCGATATACGTAGCTTCGTACGTGGGAAGAAAAAGTGAAGTGAAAAAATGTCGACAGAAAGGTTTAAAAATGTTACGAGCTTGGAAATCAGTTTTGTTATCAATTTGTTGAATAATAAAACAATTATCCTGCTCAATCTCGCGGAATATCGTCTGATTTTAGCCGACTCGGCCTACGGCCTCGTCGGCTAAGTATCAGACGATATTCCGCGCGATTTCGCAGGATAATTGTTAAATAATTGACTCTTTATTTCTTTCTTCATTCGGGAAAACAAATATTTTCCGCTTTGATTGAAGCAAAGAATAACTCACATTTTACGCCTCACTTACGTTAAACAGTCTTGATATTAACCATTCTTGTTAACCAAGGCTTGAGTAAGGATAGTAGTCGCAGCTGTAAAAAGCATCATGGACGGTAAGCAATCTATATAAAGTGTTTAAGTAAAACGGAAGTGGTAGAGCTCTCGTAGGTTTGTAATTCAATGGAGCGTCTGCACATGACGTCATGGCAGCCATATTGGTGTTCCAAACCAATCATTCAGGAGTTCAACTCTTTTCTTATGGTAGATAGTAGTCGCAGCTGTAAAAAGCATCATGGACAGTAAGCAAGCTACCTAAAATGTTTAAGTAAAACGGAAGTGGTAGAGCTCTCGTAGGTTTGTAATTCTATGGAGCGTCTGCACATGACGTCATGGCAGCCATATTGGTGTTCCAAACCAATCTTTTAGGAGTTCAACTCTTCTCGTATGTGAACACTTTCCTTTGTTCCAATGCATTTTGCATGACTGCTTGGCACGTGAGTGTGAAGCCTTAGAGCTAAGCCTGGCCCATAGCTGCCGGAGCTTATCCCGGTTTCTGTAGCATAAAGCGGCTAGAAGTATATCTACATCCCCTGGACGGGATGCTAGTCCATCGCAGGTCAATCCCCCCCTGGGTGGAGAGAGGCACTGTGAGAGGAAAGTGTCTTGTCCAAGAACACAACACAATGTCCCCGGCCAGAGCTCGAACCCGGAACGCTCGCTCCGGAGTCGAGCGCACTAATAACCGTGAGACCACCCTGCCTCAGGACACGTGAGTGCATATGTGTTATTTGTTGTCATAATGTAGCAGCTGTGATTGTTCTAGGGCTAAGGGCATTCATTCTGTTGTTTGTTCTATTGCTACCTTAAAGGGTATCAAGCCATTCATACGAGTAACAAAAAAATATGATACAAATTAAACATAACAAGTAAGAATTCCAACTGGTGGGAGGCTGACCAGTTGGCTATTTACACAGCGCGCAGGAGTTGAATTCGGGGCCACCGACGACAAATCCATCCAGTGGCAGGGAGGACGTTTGAACCCAGGACCTCCGGATTACAAGTCCAGCGCCCTACCACTACGCCACGCTCGCCTAGCTACTCTAGTTTTTATTTTGAATATACCTTCTCGTAACTAGTTATTGTTTTATTATTGTGGCAGTTGTAATCATTTTGGGGGTAGGGGCATTCTTTCTGTTGTGTGTTCTCTCAAAGACATTCGAACCACTCAATTTGAGACCTTACGAGAACTGCCACCCGATCAAGGCAATCATTGCAACTACCCCTTGCAGTCAAACGCAAATTTCAACACCTCGTCTCATTTTCGTGGACTTAAATTTAGCAAAAATGTGCAACGAAATTGTCAAAAACTAGTCCAGTCCCTGAACTCTCCTTTCTTCCCGCCCCCTATAGGGGCTGAAACCGGGCGGGCGAAGAGAGAGTCCAGGATAACTTGCATGCGAATGCTCAGAACGAGCCAATCAAAAATTACTAGGTCTCAACCACGCTGCTCGCGTCAATGTGTGTCTTTTTCAGCTCGCGCTCTGAAAAAAAGCATTTTCTTTGACGTTGATATTGTAATTGTGGTAAAAAACATAAAAACGTAAAAATCGAAATATGGTGACTGTGGTCTGTACTCTTATCGACAACGAGTACGCGTCTTTACTCTTTCCAAAACATATTTTTGGTATTGTTTCTGCATGTTGAGCGAGTTTGCAAAAGTTTTTGAAAGGAAAGTCTGACGCGTACAAGTAGCTCATTTGCATAATGCAGCGTGTGTACTTTCAAGTCCAAGTCGGCGTTTTCAATTGTCAACAAATCTTGGCAAAGTTTTTTTTCGTTATCTTTGATATTGTGGTTAAAACTCGGTAAATCGAATATGGTTTAGCGTGGCGCTGGTAAAATTCCACTGATATGGGATTAATTGACATGTTTTTAACCAATCTGAATGCAGAAATTGTTGCTTATTATTCAGAAAATCGCGCCACAAGCCGAATCTGGAAAGTATTTTCAACCATGGTTTTTCCTCCGATTTGGGGGGAAAATGGCGGCGTTCTGAGGCATGCAAGTTATCCTGGACTCTCTTTTCGCCCTCCCGAGTTCAGGCCCCATAGGGGGCGGGAAGAAAGGAGAGTTCAGGGACTGGACTAATTAAAAACATAACGGAAATGGTAGGGGTAAGCCAAATTATCAAATTCTTAATGTGCAGCGTCTTACGCGGCCTTCACACGGCAAACTAAAGGTCGCAAACTCGTGTTGGCAACCTCGAGTTGATGTGTGTGAACGGCACAAAAACAGTCGACAAACAAGTTGGCAAACTGTTGGCGACAAATAGAACTTGCCTCTATTCTCGCCAACTTTTTCACCAACTTTTTCGTGTTGGTAAACTCGTATCTGACGTGTAAACGGTTGCCCAACATGTAGTTGGTAATTGTCAACCAATCAAAACAAGCTCTATTCACGTGATTTATTTACGTGACACTTCACAAAATGGGGAAAGCGAGTCAACACGCTGTTCACAATTATCCGGCTGATCGGGACGTTTCATCTATAGCCTACAAAGATACTAAAAAGAAGCAAAACAAAACGGAGGAGTGCGCGGACAAACTGGGTTTCGTCCAAACCTTTCTATTTCTCCACCGCTTTCTTCTCTTCTTTTCCTCCCTTTCCCTGTTGTACGTGAGGGCCACTGCACTAAAAAAGACGGCCATGTTGCAAATTACGATGTTTGTTATTTGACCCGAGTTTGATTTGTGAAGGAAAGAGTTTGTCAACTTTTTGAAGTTTTCCAACACGAGTTTGCCAACTTAAGAGGCTGTCTCTCTAAAACCCGACCACTGATTTTACTTCGAAAATTCGATTTTTCTCATAAGCTAGGATTTTAAAGCCCTTACCTGGTTAATAACTAAAATGAGTTTTATTTGATTAAAAATTGTATTTGAATTTTCCTGGGCTTAGTTGAAGTTCGGTTCGCTCGAGTCAAGTTTCATGCCTGCCGAAACTTGAAAAATAGCACATATTGCCGGCGCTCTAAAAAAATTAATATTCGCTCAAAAGTCCCAATTCTTTTTTTCAACTATAGATATATCACAGCAGTTTGTTTAGCCATGTTGCAATTATAATTCAATGTTGTTCCTTCAACGGTTGAAAGCAGATTTTCTACCCGTTAAATCGAGTTTTGAACCAAACACGAAAATAGCGCTACTTTGAAGGCGCGTTTTAAATATGTGGCACCTGTTTGAAACCGGTGAACTACATGAATAGAAAGTATAAGTGACACTTAATTCAAAACAATAATCAAATTTGTCTGCCCACTAGGTTTTCAAAACTAACGACCGCTTAAAGTTCAGGAAATTTTGAAAATATTTCAGTGAGTAACTGCATACTCGCCTTCGTCAAGTGCTCCGATAAATTCACGTAAATCTCTTACCTGGCTTCAAGATTGAAGTTTTGGTCCTTTGTAGCGATCCTTGAATCCTAGGTAGCATTAAAATTGCCAGCTTTTCCTTCCAGCGGTAGGTTTGTGTACAAGGTACATTTATACATTCCTGATCTGTGTCCAGCGTGACGGTCACATACTTCCATGTTCTTTGTATTACTGACCATTGCTTTCCTCGAAGTCGGTTTAATCATGTAGAGTCCTCTTATAATGTTTGTAGAAGCACTCTTTTGGCCAACTCTCAGCACACATACAAGTATGAAAAGTAAACGGTGATCAGGGGATCCACAGAAGGATTCATAAATGCCAAGGCCATTTTGTGTTTACAACGGGTGTTTTCGTTCCCAATCTTCGCGTGAGTATCACATCCTGATTCTCGTGATACAGATTGGGAACTAATTTAGGGTGCCTTTCTTTAAGAAAAAGAATCTGAAAATGAATTGTGAGTTTCTTTACTAAAACAGATCAGTCCTATATCTCTCGGATCATGGTGCGTCAAAAGAACCGAAGAATCCACTCTGGAGGGTAGTACAGCGGGGTCTCTGTCACGGTTAACGGAAAAAGTGGAGGATCATGTATCACTGATATAAATATGTCGTTTTTCCGAATCACGAAAATAAGCACGTAAGATACTCTCGATAATAACCTATCTAGAAAGAGTGTTTGAAGAAAGCAAAATACTGAAAGGCTTAGTCAAGGCTCCATATTGCGAATCGCATACCTAAGTCACCCTCGACAGATGACTCTAACCATTCGACTCAAATAGAGTGGTAAAATCACGAGTATCGGTTTGTACTCCAAGTTCTCCACGGTTCACGCAAAACCTTCAAGTCACGAATCACGAAGAATAATTTCCTAAATCCACGTTTCACGGAAAATAAAATCAGCTAACCACTCATCACGAGAATACCCCTGTGCGACCCTCACTCCGGGAGTGGATTTTTCGGTTCCTTTGACACACCATGATCCGAGAGATATAGGATTGATCTGTTTAATAAAGAAACTCAAAATTCATTTTCAAATTCTTTCGGATTTAAGATTTTCTCAAAGAAAGGCACCCTAAATTAGTTCCCAATCTGTATCACGAGAATCAGGATGTGATACTCACGCGAAGACTGGGAACGAAAACACCCGTTGTAAACACAAAATGGCCTTGGCTCTGTGGATCCCCTGATCACCGTTTACTTTTCATACTTGTATGTGTGCCGAGAGTTGGCCAAGAGAGTGCTTCTACAAACATTTTAAGAGGACTCTACATGATTAAACCGACTTCGAGGAAAGCAATGGTCAGTAATACAAAGAACATGGAAGTATGTGATCGTCACGCTGGACACAGATCAGGAATGTATAAATGTACCTTGTATACAAACCTACCGCTGGAAGGAAAAGCTGGCAATTTTAATGCTACCTAGGATTCAAGGATCGCTACAAAGGACCAAAACTTCAATCTTGAAGCCAGGTAAGAGATTTACGTGAATTTATCGGAGCACTTGACGAAGGCGAGTAGGCAGTTACTCACTGAAATATTTTCAAAATTTCCTGAACTTTAAGCGGTCGTTAGTTTTGAAAACCTAGTGGGCAGACAAATTTGATTATTGTTTTGAATTAAGTGTCACTTATACTTTCTATTCATGTAGTTCACCGGTTTCAAACAGGTGCCACATATTTAAAACGCGCCTTCAAAGTAGCGCTATTTTCGTGTTTGGTTCAAAACTCGATTTAACGGGTCGAAAATCTGCTTTCAACCGTTGAAGGAACAACATTGAATTATAATTGCAACATGGCTAAACAAACTGCTGTGATATATCTATAGTTGAAAAAAAGAATTGGGACTTTTGAGCGAATATTAATTTTTTTAGAGCGCCGGCAATATGTGCTATTTTTCAAGTTTCGGCAGGCATGAAACTTGACTCGAGCGAACCGAACTTCAACTAAGCCCAGGAAAATTCAAATACAATTTTTAATCAAATAAAACTCATTTTAGTTATTAACCAGGTAAGGGCTTTAAAATCCTAGCTTATGAGAAAAATCGAATTTTCGAAGTAAAATCAGTGGTCGGGTTTTAGAGAGACAGCCTCTTAAGGTGGCTCAAAACAGTTTCCAGCACTTTCCAAGACAGATTTTGATGAGTCATTATTACCACTCTTTATCAGTTGATACTACAATCATGGTATCAAAAAACTGCTCAATCATTGGTAAACACGTTGATATTATTTTCTTGACACGATAGGTTACCTTAGCAACACCATGACCTGCTAAAAACACCCTTAATTTTAGCTTTAAGCGCTTATATTTCAAAAACGGAACGGTGAAATTTTTTCTCATTATATAATTTTGATAAGCAGGATAAGATGCAATTTTTGGCAAAGTTTTAAAAAATTCTGTACATGGGGTTCAGAGCCACCTTAACTTTTCGAAAATTTATGGTGGCTCTGAACCCCATGTACAGAGTTTTTTTAAACTTTGCCATAAGGTGCATCTCGTCCTGCTTATCAAAATTCTATAATAAGAAAAAATTTCACCGTGCCGTTTTTGAAATATAAGCGCTTAAAGCTAAAATTAAGGGTGTTTTTAGCAGGTCATAGTGTTGCTATGATAACCTATCGTGTCAGGAAAATAATGCCAACGAGTTAACCAATGATTGGACAGTTTTATGATACCGTGATTTTAGCATCAACTGATAAAGAAAGATGATAATGACTCATCAAAATCTACGTTTTGGAAAGTGCTGGAAACTGTTTTGAGCCACCTTAAGTTTGCCGTGTGAAGGCCGTTTTAAATCTTGTCAGTGTTTTAGTGACAATAGCTTTGGCCTGAAAAATGAAGCATTTTGTAACATTTAGACGTTTGACTGCTGTGGAATGACATTCGGATATTCGAAGAGCGATTAGTTCTCATCAGTAGACGGGGTATTCATATTGCTAGCTCGGTTTAAAGTATTGACGATTTCGTCTTGCATCTTCTGTATATCGACTGTTATTGAAGCCTTCAGTCTCTCCTCCAAATCTGAAATGTACTGTACCACTTGGAACACATTGCTGTCGATTAGAATTGCTGTTTCTTCATACGGCTGCTGATATT
This sequence comes from Platygyra sinensis, assembly GCA_019787425.1. Taxonomy (NCBI): domain Eukaryota; kingdom Metazoa; phylum Cnidaria; class Anthozoa; order Scleractinia; family Merulinidae; genus Platygyra; species Platygyra sinensis. Next base: position 64,564 of record JAHPZR010015638.1, on the reverse strand, counting down.
CTACAACAATAATGATTATAGACGTTAAAAGGTTGTTTCAGGTCACCTATACCCGCGACCCTCTTACTTTTCTTATTTAATTTCCCGTGTTTCGTGTTGTTGTTATCAACAGGCAATTGTGACAATCGTTCTTTAAATAAGGCCTGAATGAGAGGCAATCCGTATCAAATTTTGGTAGTTGTGAGCATTATAATACTTCAAGAGATTATCAATGTGAGAGAGAGTGAACCCCCACATAGGTCCCCTAACTAAGATAATCTTTCTTAAGTTATTTTTAGACATTGCACCCAGTTCTTACACGGAGGTTACTCTCACGTTGCGCGGATGTTCGTGAAGGATCTGTTTACACTCCGGCCGTGACGTATGTCGTTTCGTTTCAATTCGTTTCGTTTCAAAGCAAAGGAAAACCTTCAACGTTGTAAGGATTTCTTTTTTGATATTTTGATAACAAGCAAGGAGCTTCGGCTCTCGGTATGTTTTAATACATTTCGAAACTTTAATAGGAGTTTGAATAACAGACGAATATCCCCTGCACAAACAATAACAACTGAATCAACAGCAGACATATGGACCTCGTACTGAGGCCCACTGTTTTAGGTTGAATTTTCATATACCGAAATCAGTCTATTTGACACCTGCAATATTAAAAGGTAATCAAATGGTATACTCGAGAAATAGTGGAAATTGCTTTCACCTCCGTGTTTTCAAAATCCTAAGAATTTCTATTGCTTAAAGCCTTTGGCAATTATAAGAAATTTGAAAAAAACGCGATTGATTCCCAATTTCACTCGTCTTTATTTGAGTACTCACAACAACCTCTATTATATTTTAAACATCACTGACGGAGTGAACAGTTTTATACCTTTTCTTCTGTTTAGAGTTCTGGCGTGAAACTTGGTGTAAACTTCACATGAAATACCAATAAATATCAGCCCGAAGAATATCCCGACGAGACAGTACAACGCAAACATTGTTAAATCCAAGCCGGTGGAAAAAAGTCCTTCCAAGTCCGTGGTCTAAGAGAATAAACAATGACAACTGGAACTCATCACAGCACAACTAAAAACTCTTAAAAGTTTACGAAGAGCAAATTTTGTCCTTTTAACTTAATATCCTGAAAGTTGTGTTGGGTGGCCTGAAATTTTTTACATACTTTCGCTGGGTTATGACCTTGCTTGATTATTTTGTCTTGATCAAGAGACCGGAAATTATTTCAAATTATTTTTCTGTATTCCAACAGTTAGAATTTGGTCTTCTGTACTTTTTGCAACGCCACACAAATCCGCTGATAATTCTTTCAGGGCCAGGTTTATTGTTAAAAAGAATGGGAAGGCATTTAATAACCATCCCACATTAGGGTGTACTTAATTTTGCGGGTTTTGATTCGAACAGGTTCAGAATTATTTCTTGGGGAGGAAACCACAACAAAGATTTACCTGCAGTTCTGCAGGTATAAGTTGCTCCTCTGCAGTTGTTTTGGCGACGCTGACCAAATCCACTGATAATTCTTCCAACATTGGCCCGCATTCTGCTAGTTCCATTTTTCTTTTCACAAGCTCCGTGTCGGAGTCGTCCGTGTCATTTGGTGACACTGATTGGGTTGGAGCCACTCCATTAGTCACATGCGCTAGATGATACTCCAATGGATATTCGATGTTACGAATTAGTCGGATTTGTCGGTTTCTTTTCAAGCCAGACTTATCCAGGAAGTGAAATGCCGTGTTCCGGTCCACAAGTACTCTTCCAACGATTCCTTGCCTAAGATTCATTTGCATTTCTTCGAGGTTGCCAAATTCTGTGAATACAAATTTTCATTTAAACGCTAATTAAGAACTTAGTTTTGTCGACAAGATACTATGACAGGTCGATGCAAAGCTTTTCACGCTCCTTTTAGTCCAGTCAAAAAACATGTTCTGGGGCAAATTCAAATAAAAGTTACGTAACTCATGCATTAAGGTTTTCTAGCTATATATTTAAGTAGGTGTTCGTGAAACTTTTTGTGATTTTGCTATAAGCTAATAGATGAACATTTTGTTGGTTGTTTACATGACTTGATATCCACGGCAGGCATGCTATGACAGTTCACCGCATACAGCAAGATTTTCACCATTTAAGCTTGGTTTTGGTCTGAATCTTTGCCAGATAATTCAAAAACAAAACAACGCTAATACAAACTTGTCAGACAAAAACAAGAACAGCGGCTACTGATATATACTCTGCTTTAGGACAGAAATTGAAAAAAGCAAATGCAAAAACTGTAAAGAACATCAAACGTCTTACTTACTGATATACTTTGCTTCAAAATCAGTTGCGACTCCTTGTACTTCGGTATTGTGAAGTAATAACCCGATCTAAAAATTTAAATGCAACAATTCGCATAAAAATTCGACATGATAAACACAGAGCATTGTAAAAAAAGATCAACACCTCTCTTGTTGATATTCCTAGGTTCGTCTGAGTTCAAGACCATTGTGTCTTTGCTTTGCCCGACACACAAAACAAATGTGATCTGAATGCTTGCTTTCTTTTCAATATTTTATTCTCATGGTACGAGAAGAACAGTGAATTATTGTGATCCCACTCTTACACTCACCTCTTTACCCTGGATGTCTTTGCATTTTGTACCATCAACAGCGGTTTGCATGACATTGATAACCGTGGCGGTAAATAAAGACATCACAACCGCCCCAACAAGGACCCAAATTATACCAAACACGCGTCCCGGTACTGACTTCGGGGTTACGTCACCGTACCTTATAAGGTCAATTGAGAAAAATAACAAGAAAGAACAAAAACAAAGTTTCGAACCACAACAGCAGGAAAGAAATTAATTTGGAAGCGTAATCATAAATGAGTTTACCCCACAGTTGCGAGTGACAGCACCGCCCACCAATACCCCTCGGGCAAACCGGCAGTAAATGAAGATGAAAACTGGCCTTCTTTTGCTCTTCTCTCCTGAGATTGAAGAAAACATAAACGTTCATTATCCGAGTTTATGCTTGAGATAGATAATTCATAATCGCAGAACACCGAGCCACGAGTTAATTTATTCATGAGCATTTCTCGTTCTATGTGACGTTCTTTAAAAATGCGTGCGCAGGTGGAATCGAGAATATTAGTGCCAGGGTATTTTGCAGTACTTCCCTGACTTTAGTCGGTAGATTGTCTTCGCGGTGGGGAGGGATGGGGGGGGCGGGGGGGGTGGGAGATTTGACGACTCACACATGAAAAGGTCGGGTATGCTCTTTGGATTAACAAATTGTGACAGGCCTACACGACTCCCGCTGTACGCAAATGTGTATTCTGATCTTTGCCTTTAGAAGTTGCTATTGTTTAGGCTCATTTATATTGCAAGATTTGTTTCAAGTCTCTAAGTATTTGCTTTCGAGGAACAAAATACGAAAACTCTCCATGAACGTTTTTCTTACTTGCATTATATTCTTTGGCGCCGGGCCCGGCTGTTATTAGAACTGTTTGCAAGCAGTGGGTAGATTCTTATCACAGATATCGCATTATTTTTCCTCTTACGTTTTTCTCCTGAGACGTCATAGCTTTACCTCTAGAAAGCTATACCTTTCTCTAGAGACACTCTTATGTTTCTTGCAGCTATCTTATCGAGCCTATCTTTCTCGAGCTCGATGTACAGATTTATTCCTCCTTTTGTTCGTTCTAGCACCACATGATTCAAATGTAGTTTCTTAACGCGCAAGTCTATCGACTGTTTAGCGTATTGTATATGCCACTAGTCGGCTTTGTTCAGGCAAGACCATCGTTTCGATCCTCCATGTGGATCTCATCAGTTGCCGGTATTTCTAAAGTTCTTTGTACGTCTGAAGTTGCTAACGCAACGCGTACATAAGTGAGAATGTAAGACATTCTGCGGCTTGGCACAAACTTCTCGTGGTGTGTGACTCACACATGAAAAGGTCGGGTATGCTCTTTGGATTAAACAACTTATGCAGACCAATCTGGACGTGTCTCAACCTTTATTTACCTCAAAAAGAGATACCGCTTATCGAGCCTAAAAAACGGAAATAAGGGCGTTATTTGAAGTACTGTTAGAAGTCTCTTAGGGTGCACTCCAAGAATAATATTATAACAAAAATAACGCTAAAACTGTAATATTTCCTGGGCTCTGACGCGCACTTCAGGCATCACGAGATCAGACGAGGGGTCGCAAGATCAGTTGAAGCTTGCAAAACTCACAACAAATATGGCGGTGGGAGGCCGACTTCGTAAAACGTTCTTTCCGCCAAATTTAGTGAGCTGTCTGCGATACTGCTTAGTTTTACCTTCGAAACACCCATCCTTCACGCATTTTGCACTCGCGAGGAGGCAGTCCTTTGCTCAGTAAAGCCCGCAATTCCACGCGAATCAACGTGAATACCCGCGAATGACCCCGTGAATAGTGTTTTCTTTCCTTTTGTCGTTACCAGCATAAGCGCTAGGAGAAGAGTGCCATAAATTCCCGAGGGTGAGGACGGCCTAGTAAAAATATCGAAGAAAGAAGAGTAGTTTTTTTCCTGCTGTTTTTAGATTGATAGCAGGCGCGATTGGTTGCAACATCAATATAACACCACAGCGGTTTAAAAGAATGCATTTTTCGTTTGAAAATGCGTGAAGGATGGGTGTTTCGAAGGTAAAACTAAGCAGTATCGCAGACAGCTCACTAAATTTGGCGGAAAGAACGTTTTACGAAGTCGGCCTCCCACCGCCATATTTGTTGTGAGTTTTGCAAGCTTCAACTGATCTTGCGACCCCTCGTCTGATCTCGTGATGCCTGAAGTGCGCGTCAGAGCCCAGGAAATATTACAGTTTTAGCGTTATTTTTGTTATAATATTATTCTTGGAGTGCACCCTAAGAGACTTCTAACAGTACTTCAAATAACGCCCTTATTTCCGTTTTTTAGGCTCGATAAGCGGTATCTCTTTTTGAGGTAAATAAAGGTTGAGACACGTCCAGATTGGCCTGCATAAGGAGTTTAATCCAAAGAGCATACCCGACCTTTTCATGTGTGAGTCACACACCACGAGAAGTTTGTGCCAAGCCGCAGAATGTCTTACATTCTCACTTATGTACGCGTTGCGTTAGCAACTTCAGACGTACAAAGAACTTTAGAAATACCGGCAACTGATGAGATCCACATGGAGGATCGAAACGATGGTCTTGCCTGAACAAAGCCGACTAGTGGCATATACAATACGCTAAACAGTCGATAGACTTGCGCGTTAAGAAACTACATTTGAATCATGTGGTGCTAGAACGAACAAAAGGAGGAATAAATCTGTACATCGAGCTCGAGAAAGATAGGCTCGATAAGATAGCTGCAAGAAACATAAGAGTGTCTCTAGAGAAAGGTATAGCTTTCTAGAGGTAAAGCTATGACGTCTCAGGAGAAAAACGTAAGAGGAAAAATAATGCGATATCTGTGATAAGAATCTACCCACTGCTTGCAAACAGTTCTAATAACAGCCGGGCCCGGCGCCAAAGAATATAATGCAAGTAAGAAAAACGTTCATGGAGAGTTTTCGTATTTTGTTCCTCGAAAGCAAATACTTAGAGACTTGAAACAAATCTTGCAATATAAATGAGCCTAAACAATAGCAACTTCTAAAGGCAAAGATCAGAATACACATTTGCGTACAGCGGGAGTCGTGTAGGCCTGTCACAATTTTGTTAATCCAAAGAGCATACCCGACCTTTTCATGTGTGAGTCGTCAAACCTCCCCCCCCCCCCCCCCTCCATCCCTCCCCACCGCGAACACAATCTACCGCCTAAAGTCAGGGAAGTACTGCAAAATACCCTGGCACTAATATTCTCGATTCCACCTGCGCACGCATTTTTAAAGAACGTACATAGAACGAGAAATGCTCATGAATAAATTAACTCAGTGGCTCGGTGTTCTGCGATTATGAATTATCTATCTCAAGCATAAACTCGGATAATGACCGTTTATGTTTTCTTCAATCACAGGAGAGAAGAGCAAAAGAAGGCCAGTTTTCATCTTCATTTACTGCCGGTTTGCCCGAGGGGTATTGGTGGGCGGTGCTGTCACTCGCAACAGTGGGGTAAACTCATTTATGATTACGCTTCCAAATTGATTTCTTTACTGCTGTTGTGGTTCGAAACTTTGTTTTTGTTCTTGCTTGTTATTTTTCTCAATTGACCTTATAAGGTACGGTGACGTAACCCCGAAGTCAGTACCGGGACGCGTGTTTGGTATAATTTGGGTCCTTGTGGGGGCGGTTGTGATGTCTTTATTTACCGCCACGGTTATCAATGTCATGCAAACCGCTGTTGATGGTACAAAATGCAAAGACATCCAGGGTAAAGAGGTGAGTGTAAATGTGGGATCACAATAATTCACTGTTCTTCTCGTGCCATGAGAATAAAATATTGAAAAGAAAGCAAGCATTCAGATCACATTTGTTTTGTGTGTCGGGCAAAGCAAAGACACAATGGTCTTGAACTCAGACGAACCTAGGAATATCAACAAGAGAGGTGTTGATCTTTTTTTACAATGCTCTGTGTTTATCATGTCGAATTTTTATGCGAATTGTTGCATTTAAATTTTTAGATCGGGTTCTTACTTCACAATACCGAAGTACAAGGAGTCGCAACTGATTTTGAAGCAAAGTATATCAGTAAGTAAGACGTTTGATGTTCTTTACAGTTTTTACATTTGCTTTTTACAATTCTATCCTAAAGCAGAGTATATATCAGTAGCCGCTGTTCTTGTTTTTGTCTGACAAGTTTGTGTTAGCGTTTGTTTTGATTATCTGGCAAAGATTCAGACCAAAACCAAGCTAAAATGGTGAGAAATCTTGCTGTATGCGGTGAACTGTCATAGCATGCCTGCCGTGGATATCAAGTCATGTAAACAACCAACAAAATGTTCATCTATTAGCTTATAGCAAAATCACAAAAGTTTCACGAACACCTACTTAAATATATAGCTAGAAAACCTTAATGCATAAGTTACGTAACTTTTATTTGAATTTGCCCCAGAACATGTTTTTTGACTGGACTAAAAGGAGCGTGAAAAGCTTTGCATCGACCTGTCATAGTATCTTGTCGACAGAAACTAAGTTCTTAATTAGCGTTAAAATGAAAATTTGTATTCACAGAATTTGGCAACCTCGAAGAAATGCAAATGAATCTTAGGCAAGGAATCGTTGGAAGAGTACTTGTGGAACGGAACACGGCATTTCACTTCCTGGATAAGTCTGGCTTGAAAAGAAACCGACAAATCCGACTAATTCGTAACATCGAATATCCATTGGAGTATCATCTAGCGCATGTGACTAAGGGAGTGGCTCCAACCCAATCAGTGTCACCAAATGACACGGACGACTCCGACACGGAGCTTGTGAAAAGAAAAATGGAACTAGCAGAATGCGGGCCGATGTTGGAAGAATTATCAGTGGATTTGGTCAGCGTCGCCAAAACAACTGCAGAGGAGCAACTTATACCTGCAGAACTGCAGGTAAATCTTTGTTGTGGTTTCCTCCCCAAGAAATAATTCTGAACCTGTTCGAATCAAAACCCGCAAAATTAAGTACACCCTAATGTGGGATGGTTATTAAATGCCTTCCCATTCTTTTTAAGAATAAACCTGGCCCTGAAAGAATTATCAGTGGATTTGTGTGGCGTTGCAAAAAGTACAGAAGACCAAATTCTAACTGTTGGAATACAAAAAAATAATTTGAAATAATTTCCGGTCTCTTGATCAAGACAAAATAATCAAGCAAGGTCATAACCCAGCGAAAGTATGTAAAAAATTTCAGGCCACCCAACACAACTTTAGGATATTAAGTTAAAAGGACAAAATTTGCTCTTCGTAAACTTTTAAGAGTTTTTAGTTGTGCTGTGATGAGTTCCAGTTGTCATTGTTTATTCTCTTAGACCACGGACTTGGAAGGACTTTTTTCCACCGGCTTGGATTTAACAATGCTTGCGTTGTACTGTCTCGTCGGGATATTCTTCGGGCTGATATTTATTGGTATTTCATGTGAAGTCTACACCAAGTTTCACGCCAGAGCTCTAAACAGAAGAAAAGGTATGAAACTGTTCACTCCGTCAGTGATGTTTAAAATATAATAGAGGTTGTTGTGAGTACTCAAATAAAGACGAGTGAAATTGGGAATCAATCGCGTTTTTTTCAAATTTCTTATAATTGCCAAAGGCTTTAAGCAATAGAAATTCTTAGGATTTTGAAAACACGGAGGTGAAAGCAATTTCCACTATTTCTCGAGTATACCATTTGATTACCTTTTAATATTGCAGGTGTCAAATAGACTGATTTCGGTATATTAAAATTCAACCTAAAACAGTAGGCCTCACTACGAGGTCCATATGTCTGCTGTTGATTCAGTTGTTATTGTTTGTGCAGGGGATATTCGTCTGTTATTCAAACTGCAATTAAAGTTTCGAAATGTATTAAAACATACCGAGAGCCCAAGCTCCTTGCTTGTTATCAAAATATCAAAAAAGAAATCTCTACAGCGTTGAAGGTTTTCCTTTGCTTTGAAACGAAACGAAACGACATACGTCACGGAGTGTAAACAGATCCTTCACAAACATCCGCGCAACGTGAGAGTAATATCCGTGTAAGAACTGGGTACAATGCCTAAAAATAACTTAAGAAGGATTATCTTAGTTAGGGGACCTATGTGGGAGTTCACTCTCTCTCACATTGATAATCTCTTGAAGTATTATAATACGTGCTCACAACTACCAAAATTTGATACGGATTGCCTCTCATTCAGGCCTTATTTAAAGAAGGATTGTCACAATTGCCTGTTGATAACAACAACACGAAACACGGGAAATGAAATAAGAAAAGTAAGAGGGACGCGGGTATAGGTGACCTGAAACAACCTTTTGACGTCTATAATCATTATTGTTGTAGAATATCAGCAGTCGTATGAAGAAACAGCAATTCCAATCGACAGCAATGTGTTCCAAGTGGTAAAGTACATTTCAGATTTGGAGGAGAGACTGAAGGCTTCAATAACAGTCGATATACAGAAGATGCAAGACGAAATCGTCAATACTTTAAACCGAGCTAGCAATATGAATACCCCGTCCACTGATGAGAGCTAATCGCTCTTCGAATATCCGAATGTCATTCCACAGCAGTCAAACGTCTAAATTTTACAAAATGCTTCATTTTTCAGGCCAAAGCTATTGTCACTAAAACATTGACAAGATTTAAAACGGCCTTCACACGGCAAACTTAAGGTGGCTCAAAACAGTTTCCAGCACTTTCCAAGACGTAGATTTTGATGAGTCATTATCATCTTTCTTTATCAGTTGATGCTAAAATCATGGTATCATAAAACTGTCCAATCATTGGTAAACACGTTGGCATTATTTTCCTGACACGATAGGTTACCATAGCAACACTATGACCTGCTAAAAACACTCTTAATTTTAGCTTTAAGCGCTTATATTTCAAAAACGGCACGGTGAAATTTTTTCTTAATATAGATTATTTGATAAGTAGGACGAGATGCAACTTTTGGCAAAGTTTAAAAAAATTCTGTACATGGGGTTCAGAGCCACCATAAAGTTTCGAAAAGTTAGGTGGCTCTGAACCCCATGTACAGAATTTTTTAAAACTTTGCCAAAAATTGCATCTTATCCTGCTTATCAAAATTATATAATGAGAAAAAATTTCACCGTGCCGTTTTTCAAATATAAGCGCTTAAAGCTAAAATTAAAGGTGTTTTTAGCAGGTCATAGTGTTGCTATGGTAACCTATCGTGTCAAGAAAATAATATCAACGTGTTTACCAATGATTGAGCAGTTTTTTGATACCATGATTGTAGTATCAACTGATAAAGAGTGGTAATAATGACTCATCAAAATCTATGTCTTGGAAAGTGCTGGAAACTGTTTTGAGCCACCTTAAGTTGGCAAACTCGCGTTGGAAAACTTCAAAAAGTTGACAAACTCTTTCCTTCACAAATCAAACTCGGGTCAAATAACAAACATGGTAATTTGCAACATGGCCATTTTTTTTAGTGCAGTGGCCCTCACGTACAACAGGGAAAGAGAGGAAAAGAAGAGAAGAAACAGAAAGCGGTGGAGAAATAGAAAGGTTTGGACGAAACCCAGTTTAGCCGCGCACTCCTCCGTTTTGTTTTGTTTGTTTTTAGTATCTTTGTAGGCTATAGATGAAACGTTCCGTTCAGCCGGATAATTGTGAACCGCGTGTTGACTCGCTTTCCCCATTTTGTGAAGTGTCACGTAAATAAGTCACGTGAATAGAGCTCGTTTTGATTGGTTGACAATTACCAACCACATGTTGGCCAACCGTTCACACGTCAGATACGAGTTTACCAACACGAAAAAGTTGGTGAAAAAGTTGGCGACAATAGAGGCAAGTTCTATTTGTTGCCAACAGTTTGCCAACTTGTTTGTCGACTGTTTTTGTGCCGTTCACACACATCAACTCGAGGTTGCCAACACGAGTTTGCCACCTTTAGTTTGCCGTGTGAAGGCCGCGTAAGACGCTGCACATTAAGAATTTGATAATTTGGCTTACCCCTACCATTTCCGTTATGTTTTTAATAAGTCCAGTCCCTGAACTCTCCTTTCTTCCCGCCCCCTATGGGCGCTGAACTCGGGAGGGCGAAAAGAGAGTCCAGCATAACTTGCATGCCTCAGAACGCCGCCATTTCCCCACCAAATCGGAGGAAAAACCATATTTTAAAATACTTTCCAGATTCGGCTTGTGGCGCGATTTTCTGAATAATAAGCAACAATTTCTGCATTCAGATTGGTTATAAACATGTCAATTAATCCCATATCAGTGGAATTTCACCAGTGCCACGCTAAACCATATTCGATTTACGGGGTTTTAACCACAATTCTTTGTTTTCATGTGACGTCATCATTTTCCAAAATTACAAATTAGCAATCCTACTGGCGTTTTAGTGTCATCAGACGTAAGACCTTATCAAAACTTGTCGTTTTACGACGTTTAAGCTCGATAGGTTTCCTCATTTTCTTATAGAGGACATTTGAATTTTCAAGTTTATGCGTTGCGTGACATTAAATGGCGGTCCGAGAAGGATCACGCGTAGGTCAAAAGAGCAGTTATCGCTTAGGTTTTGGGTAACTGAACAGTTCTTGCACTAGAAGTATTACTTTAAATGTCTCAGAACTCTAGAGTAATAATGTTTCGTTTCAATGGCAAAACTCAGTGACAGATGTTTCTGTTGGTTTCCGGCCGCCATGTTGGTGCCCCTCGGAAGGGCACCAACATGGCGTCTCCATACAAAGCTCTATAAATTTAGGTGAAACTGCTTACTGAATAACGCGGCAATGAAAAACTGAACAGACCTAAATCTCGGCGATGTTTTTTGTCTATCAATTATCTATCATATACCTGATTCTTGACTTAATTTATTGAATGGTTACGATTTTTATTTTCGATGCAAACCACCAATATCAAAGATAACGAAAGAAATCTTTGCCAAGATTTGTTGACAATTGAAAACGTCGACTTGGACTTGAAAGTACACACGCTGCATTATGCAAATGAACTACTTGTACGCGTGAGACTTTCCTTTCAAAAACTTTTGCAAACTCGCTCAACATGCAGAAACAATACCAAAAATATGTTTTGGAAAGAGTAAAGACGCGTACTCGTTGTCGATAAGAGTATAGACCACAGTCACCATATTTCGATTTTTACGTTTTTATGTTTTTTTACCACAATTACAATATCAACGTCAAAGAAAATGCTTTTTTTTCAGAGCGCGAGCTGAAAAAGACACACATTGACGCCAGCAGCGTGGTTGAGACCTATTAATTTTTGATTGGCTCGTTCTGAGCATTCGCATGCAAGTTATCCTGGACTCTCTTTTCGCCCGCCCGGTTTCAGCCCCTATAGGGGGCGGGAAGAAAGGAGAGTTCAGGGACTGGACTAGTTTTTTGACACATTTCGTTGCACATTTTTGCTAAATTTAAGTCCACGAATATGTGACGAGGTGTTGAAATTTGCGTTTGACTGCAAGGGGTAGTTGCATTGATTTCCTTGATCGGGTGGCAGTTCTCGTAAGGTCTCAAATTGAGTGGCTCGAGAGTCTTTGAGAGAACACACAACAGAAAGAATGCCCCTACCCCCAAAATGATTACAACTGCCACAATAATAAAACAATAGCTAGTTACGAGAAGGTATATTCAAAATAAAAACTAGAGTAGATAGGCGAGCGTGGCCTAGTGCTAGGGCGCTGGACTTGTAATCCGGAGGTCCTGGGTTCAAAACGTCCTCCCTGCCACTGGATGGATTTGTCGTCGGTGGCCCCGAATTCAACTCCTGCGCGCTGTGTAAATAGCCAACTGGTCAGCCTCCCACCAGCTGGAATTCTTACTTGTTATGTTTAATTTGTATCATATTTTTTTGTTACGCGTATGAATGGCTTGATACCCTTTAAGGTAGCAATAGAACAAACAACAGAAAGAATGCCCCTAGCCCTAGAACAATCACAGCTGCTACATTATGACAAAAAATAACACATATGCACTCACGTGTCCTGAGGCAGGGTGGTCTCACGGTTATTAGTGCGCTCGACTCCGGAGCGAGCGTTCCGGGTTCGAGCTCTGGCCGGGGACATTGTGTTGTGTTCTTGGGCAAGACACTTTCCTCTCACAGTGCCTCTCTCCACCCAGTGGGGATTGACTAGCATCCCGTCCAGGGGAAGTAAATATACTTCTAGCCGCTTTATGCTACAGAAACCAGGATAAGCTCCGGCAGCTATGGGCCAGGCTTGGCTCTAAGGCTTCACACTCACGTGTCCAGCAGTCATGCAAAATGCATTGGAACAAATGAAAGTGTTCACATACGAGAAGAGTTGAACTCCTAAAGGATTGGTTTGGAACACCAATATGGCTGCCATGACGTCATGTGCAGACGCTCCATAGAATTACAAACCTACGAGAGCTCTACCACTTCCGTTTTTACTTAAACACTTTAGGTAGCTTGCTTACTGTCCATGATGCTTTTTACAGCTGCGACTATTATCCTTACTCAAGCCTTGGTTAACAAGAATGGTTAATATCAAGACTGTTTAACATAAGCGAGGCGTGAAATGTGAGTTATTCTTTGCTTCAATCAAAGCGGAAAATATTTGTTCCTCGAATGAAGAAAGAAATAAAGAGTCAATTATGTTACATTATTTGTTAAACTAAATATTCCCTTTTAAATAGATGAATTATGTGTGAGTATGGTGAAGAATTTCGACCAGAATAAGGTAAACGGGTCAGCAGGAAAATCATAAAACGTGTTGATTTGCATATTTATTGTATGACATTTCGGAGCCCCACGTTCAACTTTCTTTCAATCCAATCAAACAGGCCACGCATGCGCACAGAGTCAAGTGGGATGCATTTGTAGGGTCTGCATTGTTTTGATTAAAACGTCATTTATCAGTCAAGCGTTTGGAGAGTTTTTTAGCTGCCACTTAAAATTGCAGCCTAGTTCTCAGCTATCAGCTAACTTTTGAAAATTTCAGATCACAGTTATCAGTTAGAAACACGTCAATACTCAGCTGATGGATAAAATTTGACCAATTCTTCTCAGCTGTTATTCACACCATTTAATGAGTCACCGATCACCACGGAACATAGCCCACAGCTTAAGGTTCTAGACAAACTGCAGAGATATTTGGTGTGGCTATTGTTTTAAAAAGGTGTTTTAAATGGGGTGTGCATTTCAACTGAGTGTCGAAGGTAATTAGACAATTACTTTGGTTTTAGTTTTTCTATGGTTTGAGATTGCCTGAGTAGTCTAACTGGTAAGTAATTGGTTTGGTTTTGGTTTTCCTACAGTTTGAAATTTGCTGAGTAATCTAACTGTAAGTAATTGGTTTGGTTTTGGTTTTTTTATGGTTTGAGATTGACTGAGTAGTCTAATTGGTAAGTAATTGGTTTTGGTTGGTTTTACTATGGTTTAAGATTGGCTGACTAGTCTAACTGGTTAATAATTGGTTTGGTTTTGGTTTTACTATGGTTTGAGATTGCCTGATTAGTCTACTGGTAAGTAATTGGTTTGGTTTTGGGTTTTTCTATGGTTCGAGATTGGCTGAGTAGTCTAATTCGTAAGTTGTAAAGTTACAAAACTCAAAGTGAAATTCTATGATAATATAAGTATTCTAGTCAACAATATCCTTCTTGAAAGTAAATGTTATATTTACCGCTGTAAGTCAAATAAAGGCTTGTTATGCATAAGACTGTTAGTCGATAAATTTAAAAAACCTTTTCAAACCGATCGGCTTTTTATTGCCAATAAACAACAAAATCCATTTCCACGATAAAAAAATTGGAAACGCTTACTTCCATTAACACAACAGTAGCTGTTGTCCAAACCTTAGGGGCTGACCATTTAACTCTCGAGGAGGGTGGGGGGTAGGGTGATTTTGAAAAAAAAATTCCTGCTAACGCTTGTTGGAAGAAAAAAATTGCATGCAGCACAAATCAAATAGAAAAAAATTCTTGCACTGCTACAAGCAAGAAAAAAATGTTGCAAAGCTATTTCATCATTCCTGGGGACTTTAAAAAATCCCAGCAAAACTGCAACCATTCCGGATAATCTGCAAGCCAGCGAGCCACTCTGGTTAGCCTATTAAAATAACACATTGATTGGCCTAAATAACACTCTGGCTAGCCTAAACAACACACCGGTTGGTGTAGCTTCCGGCTTGCCCTTATAATGGGATAAGGGATTTCTTGCTTGCTCGGTTTACATGGCTCCAAGTCATAGGAGTCATGCAGGCCATTGCGGTTAGCCTAAATTACACATTGGCTAGCCTAGTTAGCCGTGCAGTTAGCCTGCAGTTCCTTAGGTAGCTTGCGGTTATTGGGATCAGGGATTTCCGGCTTGCTGGCTCCCACTGTATCCAAACTCGTTAGCTTATCACAAGCAGTAATGGAGGTGAATTTTCCTATTTGAAGAATTAAGTTTTATCAGAAAGAGAAAAATAATTTGTTCATTGTTAATCTTTTCAACTGAAGCATTTTCATGTAATTATTTTCTATTGAAATATAAGGTTTTTACAATGTCTTATATAATATAAGACAAAAATTACTAGAGCTATTTTTTTCAAATTAGACCATAATCACTAACTTTAATTCTGCTTTCACCAGGAGGGAGGGGGTGTCTCCAGGCAAATCGGTGGTTTAGTCATAACTACCAGTGTGACGTCATGTCATACATCGGTGATTTTCGACATGGCGGCCAAATTTTTTTGTTCGTTAACTGAAAGAAATGTGGAAATTTCTAACTTTTTGATGATTCGATTACTTTGTTCAATGTTACCCAGGATTCAAAACATATGAAAGACTTCTTTGCAGTAATTTTCGGTAGGATAAGTTATTCGAAAGCCTCATATTTTGAGTAGAAACATGCTAACAAGTGCCTGAGACGTCCGCAAAGTTTAATGGATTGACATTTTTCCGCAGCCCACGCAGAAATGCGAAGATGTCCTGATCCGGAGGTTTGGTACATGGTATATTAAGTTTGCTCTGTGCTGAGAATTAAGCCTTCAGTACTTATGGTTCGTCTCAACAATCCCTTCAAAGTTAATGGAATGACATTTGGAGAGCGACTTCAGAATACCCGGCCACGATTGCGTGACATTGAACGCTTGCTCCCGTAGTCCCGCATTGGTGTTGTATAGCGATATTCACTGTTTACAAACAAGTCTTAGGATATTTAAATTTTGCCAACCACAGAACAAAAGAATCCTTTGTTTCGAGAGCCAATAAACCTCTGGTTGGCACATAAATGACAACAGGAGACGTAATGATGAGTATCGCCATTTTATGGGTTGATGAACTTAAGACGAGTAAAACTATTGCTATGAAAGTATGACGAGTAAAACTATTGTGAAGTATATATGAAATAATTCATATTTGTACTGCGGTTGTAGATGAAAGTGAAGAGTGATCATCGCAGTAAATTTCCAATTTAAGCAATTGGAAAGACTCTCCCGCAGTCCCGCAGTGGATAAAATGAATATTCAAACTCCGGGTTTCAGATTTGGCGTCGGGACTCCATTGAATTCAAAGAAAAAGAGGATAATACAAGCTACTATTGCGCTATTATTCATTAATTTGGCTCAAATGTGCAAGCTTTGTAGTGGATATTGTCTGTGAGTACAAATTTTATTGAAAACAAATCGGGTCAAGCGGGGTTACCGCCTTCTTGACTTCCGGTCAAGTAAAGGCCACCCAAAACGCCCACCGTTCTCTTGAAGTTTTCAACAGAAGTACCTCATAATAGGAGGTTTTGTTCCTTTTTGATATAACTTTCAAGCCATTGTTAGTTTTTCTCGATGTGATGAGCCTTTTTGCTCAACAATCCTTTTGAGTGCGAGGGCGTACATGTCGGTTTGATTTCTCGCCTGTTAAACTTTGTTCGATTGGTGAAAGGTCAAGAGTGTCTATGTTTACCAGCTGTTAGCTGGTTGAATGCTTGTGTTTTTTAAGGGCGCGTTCGTTTGGGATATTCCGGAATAAGAATATATTCCGGAATATATTCCGGCTATTCTGCTCCTGGGAACCGAATAGCCGGAATGGGAATCCAGGTATTTCGGAATGAGAATAGCTCCCAAACAAACGCTTACTCGCATTATTCCAGTTATTCTTATTCCGGATTGATCCCAAACGAACGCACCCTAAATATTGTGGGGTAGATGACTGCCTGTGTGCTCCAGAAGGGCTAACCTTCAGAATACCCGGCTACGATTGCGTGACATTAAATGCCTGCTCCCGTACTCCCGCAGTCAATAAATATTTGCATATGGAAACAAAAGAGAAAAACTTAATGTATACACGAAACAAGCGTGCTACACATGAATATATCTCGTTCTAAAATCCATCAGCCGAAACAAGTGCGTTACACATCAAAAGACTTCGTTCTATCATCCATGAGCCGAAACCCGGAGTTTTAATATTCATTTTATCCACTGCGGGACTGCGGGATTAATAGTTTTACTCGTCTTACTTTCATAGCAATAGTTTTACTCGTCTTAAGTTCATCAACCCATAAAATGGCGATACTCATCGTTACGTCTCCTGTTGTCATTTATGTGCCAACCAGAGGTTTATTGGCTCTCGAAACAAAGGATTCTTTTGTTCTGTGGTTGGCAAAATTTAAATATCCTAAGACTTGTTTGTAAACAGTGAATATCGCTTTTCAACACCACTGCGGGACTACGGGAGCAAGCGTTCAATGTAACGCAATCGTGGCCGGGTATTCTGAAGTCGCTCTCCAAATGTCATTCCATTAACTTTGAAGGGATTGTTGAGACGAACCATAAGTACTGAAGGCTTAATTCTCAGCACAGAGCAAACTTAATATACCATGTACCAAACCTCCTATTCTGGGATCAGGACATCTCCGCATTTCTGCGTGGGCTCCGGAAAAACGTTGTCAATCCATTAATCTTTGTCGACGTCTCAGGCACTTGTTAGTATGTTTCTACTCAAAATATGAGGCTTTCGATACTTATTCCTACGCAAATTACTTCAAAGTCTTTCATATATTTTGAATCCTGGGCAACACTGAACAAGTAATAGGAACCAGCCAAGAACAGATAGGAAAACAGTATTTTCTTCAAGTAATTTTCCGGAATTGTCTATTTAAGGACATAAACCAATTTTGTGGGTTAAAAACTAGTGGCTGGCAAAAGGGGACGAAAAATAAACATTAATCTTGCAGAAAAGGGTGAATAAATGTTGTGGCTGGAAAACCAGTACAAAAACAAACATTGCTGGCAAAAAAGGATAAATAAATGTTCCTGGCTGGAAAACCAGTACAAAAACAAACATTGCTGGCAAAAAAAGGGTAAACAAAAGTTCCTGGCTGGGAAAAAGCCAGTACACTACGGATGCTGGCTGGCGAAAATGGCTATTAAATAATTGCTAGCTGGCTCTGAAGAGCGGATATTTTTTTCCCACGGTATTCAAAAATTAACTGAAAATACCTTTGCGCATGCCCATTTATCATCCAGGCTACTAATAAATGGATTTCGATAATAACCTTCGTTGGGTACCCTCTGACGTCGAGATGGAAGCTCGTTTAATTTCGACCTCCAGCGCCAAGACAAGATTTTTCACCCAGAACTTTGAATCACCTCACCCACCCGTTTCCACATCGATCAACCAGATAACTGAAAGGTTATGCTCTCTCTCGTGGCATTTAATCGAAGATCCATTTTAAAATCCAAGTGCTAACCGCCAAATAAATTCCCCATGAAATGCAGCTGTGGAAGCGACCAGCATCCGCGGCGGGATTTCGTGTGACTAAGAGCAACATCATGCTGTGTTGCTCCCGACTGATTGGATGCATTCTTATACCATCATCTATCAGCGTGCAGTAACAGCGTGACTGCAGGGTGACAGTCTTTCAGATGCCACAAACGCAATACAAGTCCGTTTCGAACGCTAAGTTATAGACCACTTTTATAAATGGCTGTCAATTATAAATTCTTTTGCCAGTATTAAAATTAGCCTTACTGACCTCATTTTGAAGTTGATAATTCAAAAGAAATTTTACTCTGAAACGAGGATATTAACGCTAATTTAAATCAAAACAAAAGAATTTTAAATTGGCAGCCATTTATGAAAGAGGTCTATAACTTAGCGTTCGAACGACTTGTATTGCGTTTGTGGCATTCTGAAAGCTCACCCGCAGTCACGCTGTTACTGCACGCTGATCAGATGATGGTAAAGAATGCATCCAATCAGCGTGGAGCAAACAGCATGACTGTTGCTCTTAGCACACGAAATCCCGGCCGCGGATGCTGGTCGCTTCCAAAGCTGCATTTCTGGAATTTATTTGGCGGTTAGCACTTGGATTTTAAATGGATCTTCGATTAAATGCCACGAGAAGAAGCATCAACCTTTCAGTTTATCTGGTGTTCGATTTGGAAACCGGGTGATTCAAATTTCTGGGTGAAAATCTGCTTGGCGCTGGGAGGTCGAAATTAAACGAGCTTTCCATCCTCGACTCAGAGGTACCCAACGAAGGTTATTATCGAAATCCATTTATTAGTAGCCTGGATGATAAATGGGCATGCGCAAAGGTATTTTCAGTTAATTTTTGAATGCCGTGGGAAAAAAATATCCGCTCTTCAGTGCCAGCTAGCAATTATTTAATAGCCATTTTCGCCAGCCAGCATCCGTAGTGTACTGGCTTTTTCCCAGCCAGGAACTTTTGTTTACCCTTTTTTTGCCAGCAATGTTTGTTTTTGTACTGGTTTTCCAGCCAGGAACATTTGTTTATCCTTTTTTGCCAGCAATGTTTGTTTTTGTACTGGTTTTCCAGCCACAACATTTATTCACCCTTTTCTGCAAGATTAATGTTTATTTTTCGTCCCCTTTTGCCAGCCACTAGTTTTTAACCCACAAAATTGGTTTATGTCCTTAAATAGACAATTCCGGAAAATTACTTGAAGAAAATAGTGTTTTCCTACTCGTTTTTATCTAAGACAAAATACTTTGTTTACCTTATAACCAAAAATGGACTTGTCACTTACCTCAAGATTGAAACTGATGAACCCATCAACAAACCTGAACGCGAATGGAGCTTCAGTAAACCATTTCACCACAAACACTTTTATCGATTTTTTATAGAACCGAGAAAATGTCGCTGAGCAGGTTGAATTCTAAACAAAACGTTTTTAGAACTCATTATCTTTTCAGCTCTTGATGTTTACATTAATGTAAATGTCATTTATATGATCATTATAAAAGACATAATTGAACCATTAATGCCAGTAGGCGTAGTCTATTTGACGGACGGGAAGTGAAGATGATTCCACTGCCAGTAACACACAGTCCATTCGGTGAACGGCACACAAAGATAATTCAAAGGCCAACATCGAAGTGTAAGATAATTCTTCTTCCAGAATCTATTGCATGGATAGCACATTTGAATTTCAAGTACATGTTGGCGAAGCACAGTCTTTGCGATGAACGGTACAGTTAGATGTTTAAAATTGCCAGCGAGGCACAGTCACTGAACGGACGGCACAATTGGATGCTTGAAATGCCAGCAAGGCACAGTCTATTGGATGGACGACACAATTAGATTTTTCAAGTACCAGCATAGCACAGTCTATTGGATCGACAGCATAGTAAGATGTTTCAAATGGCAGCGAGGCACAGTCTTTTCGATGAACGGCACAGCTAGATGGTTCAAATGACAGCATAGCACAGTCTAGTGGATGGACGGCACAGTTTTCAAAGAAAAACAAGACTGAGCGACGGTTACATCTAATTAATCATTTTGGTTCGTATTATAAACCAAAATTCTATTTTAGTCAAGTTGAAGAGAATTTTATGGCGGTGAAACAAACACTGTCAAACATGTTTGACAGTCTACGGATCACTTGGTTTTGAAAAATAATGGTTTATTTCAATTACCTTATATTTAAAATTGTTTATGTATTTTACTTGCTTTGTTTTGGTTACCAAAGTTCAAGGAAACGAGATTAAAATACTTCGCCTGTATAGCATGGTTTTAAATAATAAGGGCTTACCACACTGCTCGGTCTCTTCTAGCCGTGTTCTTCTGTCACATGATCGTGAACTGATCTGAAAGCAATAAGGAGTTCTGTCTAAACTAATCTGTAAACTCGGTAAAGGTTTATACAAAGGGCTTCGTGAACATATTTCCGTTCCTAAGTTGTTTCTATATAAGAGTTGAAATTAAAACAGCAAAATGAGAAAAACTATACACCGATGCATGTACTTACGTGACACTAACGTGATTTGTTTGCAACCAGGGCCATGGTAACAAGGGCAAGAAAACATGCAGGGCAAGGCTAGGTTCCGACGATTACTGGATATTTCCGAAGGAACGTTTATCGAAATGTTTAGAATCAAGATTAATCAAATAAAAACAAGGCACTTATTGTGCCTCTAGACTGATCGTGACGAACCGAATCCAAAAATGCTCTTCATCTTGGTTGTGTTCGAAAATCCGAAACAAACCAACGGCCACTGAGTATTCTGCAACCATGGAGACAAGCACACAATAATTGAATACTTTGTTTCGCTTCCGTTTTAAATTTAGAATACTTTTATCGTGTCGAAACGAGTCCAAAAATTATTCTGATCTTTGTTGTTGATGTTTTAGAAAACTCTTACAAATAACGGGCATAATTATTTTGTTTCTCATCGGCGTATGAGT
The DNA here is from genome assembly GCA_019787425.1 of Platygyra sinensis. NCBI lineage: Eukaryota > Metazoa > Cnidaria > Anthozoa > Scleractinia > Merulinidae > Platygyra > Platygyra sinensis. Next base: position 43,351 of record JAHPZR010015638.1, on the reverse strand, counting down.
CACAAACACCAATGCAAGCACTGCTCGCATTAGCGGTAGTCTGCAACCATGGCGATAAGCACAAGATATTAGACAATTCGATTATTGCAGTCCCCACATGAGGATGTTCAGAAAACGGAAGTAAACGAATCATTCTAAAAATGCGTCAAAGTGAGCTAAATTTGGCAAAATGCAATTATTGTGTTTCTCATCGGAGTATGAGTCACAAAAACCAATGCAAGCACTGCTCACATGAGCGGTATTCTGCAACCATGGCGACAAGCACACAATAATTGCCCAATAATTATCTCGCTTCCGTTTTAAATGTAGAATACTTTTATCGCGTCGAAACAAGTCCGAAAATTATTCTGATCTTTGTTGTTGATGTTTTAGAAAAGTCTTACAAATAACGGGCATAATTATTTTGTTTCTCATCGGAGTATGAGTCACAAACACCAATGCAAGCACTGCTCACATGAGCGGTAGTCTGCAACCATGGCGACAAGCACAAGATAATTAGGCAATTCGATTATTGCAGTCCCCACATGAGGATGTTCAGAAAACGGAAATGAGCGAATCATTCTAAAAATGCGTCAAAATGAGCTAAATTTGGCAAAATGCAATTATTGTGTTTCTCATCGGAGTATGAGTCACAAAAACCAATGCAACCACTGCTCACATGAGCGGTATTCTGCAACCATGGCGACAAGCACACAATAATTGCCCAATAATTATCTCGCTTCCGTTTTAAATGTAGAATACTTTTATCGCGTCGAAACAAGTCCGAAAATTATTCTGATCTTTGTTGTTGATGTTTAGAAAAGTCTTACAAATAACGGGCATAATTATTTTGTTTCTCATCGGAGTATGAGTCACAAACACCAATGCAAGCACTGCTCGCATGAGCGGTAGTCTGCAACCATGGCGATAAGCACAAGATAATTAGACAATTCGATTATTGCAGTCCCCACATGAGGATGTTCAGAAAACGGAAGTGAACGAATCATTCTAAAAATGCGTCAAAGTGAGCTAAATTTGGCAAAATGCAATTATTGTGTTTCTCATCGGAGTATGAGTCACAAAAACCAATGCAAGCACTGCTCACATGAGCGGTATTCTGCAACCATGGCGACAAGCACACAATAATTGCCCAATAATTATCTCGCTTCCGTTTGAAACGTAGAATACTTTTATCTCGTCGAAACAAGTCCGGAAATTATTCTGATTTTTGTTGTTGATGTTTTAGAAAAGTCTTACAAATAACGGGCATAATTATTTTGTTTCTCATCGGAGTATGAGTCACAAACACCAATGCAAGCACTGCTCGCATGAGCGGCATTCTGCAACCATGGCGATAAGCACAAGATAATTAGACAATTTGATTATTGCAGTCCCCACATGAGGATGTTCAGAAAACGGAAGTGAACGAATCATTTTAAAAATGCGTCAAAGTGAGCTAAATTTGGCAAAATGCAATTATTGTGTTTCTCATCGGAGTATGAGTCACAAAAACCAATGCAAGCACTGCTCACATGAGCGGTATTCTGCAACCATGGCGACAAGCACACAATAATTGCCCAATAATTATCTCGCTTCCGTTTGAAACATAGCATACTTTTATCTCGTCGAAACAAGTCCGAAAATTATTCTGATCTTTGTTGTTGATGTTTTAGAAAAGTCTTACAAATAACGGGCATAATTATTTTGTTTCTCATCGGAGTATGAGTCACAAACACCAATGCAAGCACTGCTCGCATGAGCGGTAGTCTGCAACCATGGCGACAAGCACAAGATAATTAGGCAATTCAATTATTGCAGTCCCCACATGAGGATGTTCAGAAAACGGAAATGAGCGAATCATTCTAAAAATGCGTCAAAATAAGTTAAATTTGGCAAAATGCAATTATTGTGTTTCTCATCGGAGTATGAGTCACAAAAACCAATGCAAGCACTGCTCACATGAGCGGTATTCTGCAACCATGGCGACAAGCACACAATAATTGCCCAATAATTATCTCGCTTCCGTTTGAAACGTAGAATACTTTTATCTCGTCGAAACAAGTCCGAAAATTATTCTGATCTTTGTTGTTGATGTTTTAGAAAAGTCTTACAAATAACGGGCATAATTATTTTGTTTCTCATCGGAGTATGAGTCACAAACACCAATGCAAGCACTGCTCGCATGAGCGGTAGTCTGCAACCATGGCGATAAGCACAAGATAATTAGACAATTCGATTATTCAGTCCCCACATGAGGATGTTCAGAAAACGGAAATGAACGAATCATTCTAAAAATGCGTCAACGTGAGCTAAATTTGGCAAAATGCAATTATTGTGTTTCTCATCGGAGTATGAGTCACAAAAACCAATGCAAGCACTGCTCACATGAGCGGTATTCTGCAACCATGGCGACAAGCACACAATAATTGCCCAATAATTATCTCGCTTCCGTTTGAAACGTAGCATACTTTTATCTCGTCGAAACAAGTCCGAAAATTATTCTGATCTTTGTTGTTGATGTTTTAGAAAAGTCTTACAAATAACGGGCATAATTATTTTGTTTCTCATCGGAGTATGAGTCACAAACACCAATGCAAGCACTGCTCGCATGAGCGGTAGTCTGCAACCATGGCGACAAGCACAAGATAATTAGGCAATTCAATTATTGCAGTCCCCACATGAGGATGTTCAGAAAACGGAAATGAGCGAATCATTCTAAAAATGCGTCAAAATGAGTTAAATTTGGCAAAATGCAATTATTGTGTTTCTCATCGGAGTATGAGTCACAAAAACCAATGCAAGCACTGCTCACATGAGCGGTATTCTGCAACCATGGCGACAAGCACACAATAATTGCCCAATAATTATCTCGCTTCCGATTGAAACGTAGAATACTTTTATCTCGTCGAAACAAGTCCGAAAATTATTCTGATCTTTGTTGTTGATGTTTTAGAAAAGTCTTACAAATAACGGGCATAATTATTTTGTTTCTCATCGGAGTATGAGTCACAAACACCAATGCAAGCACTGCTCAAATGAGCGGTAGTCTGCAACCATGGCAACAAGCACAAGATAATTAGGGAATTCGATTATTCAGTCCCCACATGAGGATGTTTAGAAAACGGAAATGAGCGAATCATTCTAAAAATGCGTCAACGTGAGCTAAATTTGGCAAAATGCAATTATTGTGTTTCTCATCGGAGTATGAGTCACAAAAACCAATGCAAGCACTGCTCACATGAGCGGTATTCTGCAACCATGGCGACAAGCACACAATAATTGCCCAGTAATTTTTTCACTTCCGTTTTAAATGTAGAATACTTTTATCGCGTCGAAACAAGTCTTAAAATTATTCTGATCTTTGTTGTTGATGTTTTAGAAAAGTCTTACATATAACCGCCATAATTATTTTGTTTCTCATCGGGGTATGAGTCACAAACACCAATGCAAGCACTGCTCACATGAGCGGTAGTCTGCAACCATGGCGACAAGCACGAAATAATCAGGCAATTCGATTATTACAGTCCCGAGATGAGGATGTTCAGAAAATGAAAATGATCGAATCATTCTAAAAATACTTCGAAGCAAGCTAAATCGGCCGGCTAACCTGCAATAATTATTATTGTATGAACCGGAGACATTTAGTTAAAGAAGGAATACGAAAAAGAAAACGAAAATACATCTCGACTTTGGTATTCATGCACGAGCATTAAACCGGATTTAAAAAAAAAAATTTCTATTGTCACAGACGGAATTATTTGTGTCTGATGCGTGCCGTGGATCTCAATAACTTTGTTTGAGCCAAACTACGATAATTTTCTATACATTTCTTTTAATTTCTCGTATGTGAGCGAAAGGAGGGAGAAATACACAAGCAAACAAAAAATGCCCTTGTCACTGGCTCCCCAGGTGTTGTTACCTGCTGGAAGGAAATCTGAAATGCAACAAATTGATACTTAATTAAGTATGGTCTGATGAAAACAAGCCTGCCTGTTTGACCAATTTCATAACATGAATTTTTGCATCCAAGTTTTTAGTTGCCTTTTCACCTAGCATAACCCATCTATGCTTGGTACTCATCTGATAAGGGGAGTGGATCACCTTTGGACATTTTCATCGTTCTGGGATATGAGATTCTGATATACCCTCTAGGCCTTTGTACATTATGCTTTTATTTCTCCACTAAAATGCTCCACCTTAATGCTGCAGTTTTTCCACTAAAATGCTCGGTTTCCGCCAAAAATGTCACTAAAATGCTCGGGTAATGCTCATACATGAAGATTTTTAAATTTTCATAAACTTAACGTCTTAACACAATTAACAGTTCAAAGTGCTTAACAAAAATGTATAATAATATAAATAGTTTATAACAACGTATGTAAAAGTTTAATACACTAAAAAAAAGATAATTTTCTGAATGATGTGTTGCTCTATTAATTCCTTGTCACCTTTCGTTGACACTTGAAGGAACAGGTTAAGTAAAGTCTTCATTTTCTCGTAAAAATAATGTTTTATTTCTATATTCTGTGGGAAAAACTATTAATTTTCCAGGAAAATGCCACTAAAATGCTCGAATAATGCTCAATGCTTTTGCCTCACTAAAATGCTCGAAAAAATGCTAGCATAATGTACAAAAGCCTAATACCCTCTGATTGATTGATTTTAACACTTTTTCCAACACTCGTGCATGTGGTATTCATGTCGACGAGAAATGCGATACATGGTCAACTGCATGGTAGGAAATCGGTCCTTGAGTAAAGCAGTGTTATTAGTTGGACATTTTCTTCGTCCCTTTATCGTTCCAAAAAGACGCCAAGACGCCTGTTATAATAATGTTCAAGTTTCGCGTGTGATTGAAACCACAGACAATCCGACAATCAAATTTCCACCTCGTTTGTCCTGGCAAAATCCCGCAGCAAATCGAATTGTACGTAGTGACAGACGGCTGCCAAATACTCTGGCAATAGTATTTGCCAGACGCTCGCTTGTTGTTTACGTCGGTGTCAAAATATCTTTTCAGAACAAAATTCTAACGGAGATGATTCGATGCGTTTCTCGATCTGGCAAAATACTGAACGTTACGTTATTTGTTTTCAGCTAAATATAAAATAAGGCGCTTGGCACAAGAAAATATGAATAGCGTTTATAGCTTAGGTCGCATCCGCACTAGGCTGACAAAATTTGTTTGGCGCTACCAAAAATCCTAACAAATATTTCGGTCAACGCGTACGCACTTATTCTCTAACTACTAACTGTCAATCACGTTGAAATTCGAACACCTTCTGCCGGGTTCTGTTCGCGGAGAAAAAATGTACGTGTGTCATGTGTGTATCAAATTAATGTGACCTTGAGATGTTGCCTCGGCGCTATGTTCTTTGTATTCTCATGTTTTTCGCCCTTCGAATCGTTTATTTCGTACAATGGCAAATGTTACTTTTGCTATGCCAGTGGAGGCTTAATCTCCTTCGATTGCTAGTAGTTTTAGTCTGGCACAGCAGACTCGATCATAGGAGGCGTTAGCTAGGCGTTGAAGACTTTTTTAAATTATTTATCCATTTCTTTATTCTATTTTATTTTCTTTTAAATTTTATTCATTTTATTTGGACGTCTTGCGTGATGGTAACCCCGTTGCAGGACTATAAATTTTTGAATAAAGGTGAATAAAGGAAGATGACTACCGAGACCTTGAGATTCTTGGTTTGAAAATAATTTCATAGACGCATTATACTGGAAAGAGATACTGTTTTCGCCAGATCAAAACACGAATGACATTTTCCTGCGTGTGAATTGACGAAGATGTCACTTTTGACGACGGCGCCTTTGAAGACTGGTGAGGCTTGTAGGAAAAAAATCGCCATCCTCGCTTGTGAAACGGAACTGATGACAGATAGTTTCGCAAAAGAAACAAAAATTCGTTAAGTGCGGATGGGGCCCTTTTGAAATGAAATTTACAGTCTTTTGTGTTTGGTGATTTATTGATTTCATGTTACCACGTGTTTTATCTGTTTAACAGCTTGCGAACAACCCACAAATGTATTGACGTTATGATAACATGATTATCCAGCTGAGGGACTCTGAAAAGAATCGAGAACGTGCTTTGCAGCGCTCCCATCGCGCGCATGGTTTGTAAAATTTTCTTTGGCCTGTGTTGTTTTCCTGCTTTATATTGTTTTGGAGATTTTTTTGTCTTGGTCTTTGTTTTCAGTCGCTGTTTAGTTTCGAGGAAAAGCTTTTTTTTTTTCTTTCAAGTGATTTTTTTGTGAAAAAAGAAAATGCAGAGGTTCGACGGCCGGCGGGTAACGAGATACAATGTTAATCAGTATTTATCGCGGGCAGTGAGTGTCCAAAACACTCTCTCCACGATCCTGGTTTCTACAGTAGTTCGCAAAAAACCCCTGGCACCCAGACTAGACAAAGGAACTTATCTTTGCAGCCGTAACGCATTGTGTTTCCCAACATCCTGGCCAGGATAAATTTTTTCTATGGGATGCGACAGAAATGATTTGCTTCACACAACAAAAAAAAGCCGTCCTGAACGTCATGTCTTTGTTTTCGCCAAATGGACCGGATGTGGTGGTTTTATCCCAAAACAAAGCCGCTTCTTAAATTTATCAAAATAATTTTTGAAACCATACCGGAATATATCAGCCAAGCGCGGCGGCACACCGCGAAGACACTGCGAAGACGTTTCTCTTTCGTGGAATGAAAAAGAGCGCGAGTGGAAAATTGAGAGCGGTGAGGAATGCGAAAAAGAGGCCGTTAAAGGTCATAATTGTTCTTTTCGCACGCGTCTTGCCACTCTCGATTTTTCGCTCGCGCGTTTTTGTTCTTGCATGCTCACATGCTTCTAGCTAGACTGCGCTCCCAAGCCAGCGAAGAGCTGTTATCATGTTCTCGTATTCTGGCCGTGCGAATACGATAACGAGCTCTTTACTCGCTTGAACGCTTGCTACGCGGGGCTATTTCGTGTCATGGTCGACGGACTAAGAATAAAAGGGACAGGTCGTAGCCTAAATGAAAAGAACTAGTAATATTCAGGCAACGAAATGGAAATATAACAAATCAACAAACGTGTATGACTCGTGGGTCGAGGGTCGAGGGTCGAGGGTCGAGGATAAAATGTCGAGGGTCCATAAAAAAAAGAAAAAAAATGAAAATTGTAAAAAAATAAAGTGTCGAGGGTCCACAGAGGAAACTCTGATATTAGATATGGATATACTTTCACGCTTCATTTACACAGTTTCACCCTCAACCGCAAATAAATAGATGCCGGCTGACAGAGGACAAGGTTGCCTTTGAGGAGTTCTGCGTATGGCTTCACGGTGGATGGAAACCCAGAAACTGCGAGATTTAGGCGCTTAAGAGAAAACAACATTTCGATGAAGGAATTGCCTAGTCACGCTTTCCACTGCAGAACATTTTTGAGCCAACATTTTCGCACCGTTTTGAAGGTAGCCGAAATTATTCATGACTAATAAATCCGCGAGGAAATAACTGAACAGAATATTTAGATTGACAATATAGGGAAATACTGTAAATATAATGTTTAACTGTGACCTACCTCAGCAAACGTCTGAAACCAGCACAGGAAACGCAGCTTTTATAAATGGCAATAGCACGAACTTGCCCAACTACAGCAAATCGGTAGGGACGGTATGTGGGAACCTGCGCGACACTAAAGATAACGAAAAAGACTAAATTTCAAATTTTCATCGGTTATGAAGTCTACAGAAAATGCATAAATATGTGAATAGAAAACTCACCTACTCGAAGTTGGTCGTTGCTGTCAGAACCAAAGGAATCGCCAAAATTAGTAGTCTCTCTGCTATGATAATCCTCTAGTACAGAGAAGATGAAACAAAAAGCTGCTATAACACCACTCAGCCAAGCAAAATTTGATGCGGAATTGAATAAATAAGGGTGAATCAAGGAAAGACCAGAAAGACCTCTCACCAGAGCAGCGCCAAAACTCCTTTACCCCGCCAGATCACTGTAAGCTCTATTACATCACCACCCGCGGCTTTTGAAATCGAATGCCGACCAAAGTGGCCAATAGTGGTGCATTTCCTTTGTTATTATAAAAAAAAGAACGACAGCAACATGAAACGCGATGAACATTGCGTAAAATCTCTCAGGCAAACACACTAGCAGAAACGTCGGGAGCTTCCGGTACGGAAAAATTCCAGTAATCAAACGTCAGCCAGAGCGCAATCGATTTGCAGTTTCGAGCCAGCAGCATAAAAAGTAATTAAAATCCCAAGCAAATTTATTTTGGAGTTGATCTCCCAGCAAGATTTCGTAAAAACAAAAAAATATTACCAGCCAGTTAAACAATGAAAAATTTGCCAGCCAGAAAAACATGGGCCTGTGGAGCGGATATTTTGTGGAGCGGTTTCGTTGGGTACTTCTGTCGACTCCTTCTTAAACGTGCCGTAAGAGTCAACGCAAAACCCACTAAATCGCTCGAATTCACCATTTTGTAACGAGCAAACAGTTTAAGTGAAAAACATAATTCAAAATGCTTGGGACAGCTTGAGAATTAGTTTAGACAAAACATACGCAGAATTATGCAGCATGCAAAATGAGGAGTGTCGTGAATCTCGCATGTAACAATAAACAAACTACTGGAATTTACATTCGCAAATGTCCGAAATTTTCGCCACTAAACTTGGGAGAAGTTTCACATGCGTTATATCTTTTGATCTTTCCACAACTAGAAATAAATCAGTACCGAACCATGCGGTAAAATAACCTTTCTCAAAAAAGAAAGAGAGAGAGTTATAGTGTTATTTATCGGAGATGACACTGTAAAGTTATTGCGTGACAATAGGTAACTTATGAAAGTTATCTCGTTTCTGACGCAAAAAAAGCAGTTTTTCTTGTCAGTCTGCGTTTTAAACTCAGTCTGCATTTTGTACCCGGTCTGCAGTCCGCAGTCCCCCATTTTGTACCCAGTCTGCATTTTGTATCCGGTCTGCAGTCTGCATTTTTTACTGACCGGGTCACAAATGCTCATCATCTCGTATAATACTGCCACCACTTTAATGTTGATTTGCACGGTCCAGAAGTAACGCACATTCCACTCACTGCAGGCTTTGATTTCTAAACAGCAATGGCTTTAAATAGATAGGAAACAGAAACATACTAGCCAAGAAATATCTACGGGCAGAGTCCACGTTATTCTTGACCAGCATTTCGCGTTCTTTATAAAAAAAAAGGTGACGTCGTTGGTCGATAAGACAGAAGCGATGGGCTTAGCATTCACGCGACTCACAAGCGAGAACACGCGCATGTGTGCGCGTAGTCAATGCGTCCACGAACGCAATAATTCTTTATTGAATCCGAGGACAGAACTCGTGAAGCCTGTCCTTCTCCTGAATTCGAGACGAAAAATTAGAGAAGATTCAGGCAGAAAAAAGATCATCTATGCTTTAATAGGAAGCCTGTCCCACTAAAATTACTTGACCACCTAAGTCAACATACGGTATGACCGGACTCCTAAAAGCGTGTCACACACATATGAAATAATCTTCGAATATATAATTCAAGTGTACATCCAGTGTCTGCACGAGAGAAAATGAGATTTCCATCTTAAAGATAAGTGCTACAAGAGAACAATCGCCTTATCGCGATGTGAGTTTACCGGCTATGGTGTTTGATAAGGATGTTTGTTTACATGCAGAGACAAGTCGTTCATTAGTATGCAAAAGGAAGGTCTTTTCCGCTTTGTAACGGTTTAGTTATCTGACTGTCAACACAATTCAGCGCTCTATCAAGCGATGCAGAATACACAAACACAAACTTCACTACTGTATAAAAAGCGCGCCCTCAATAGTGGAGGGATCAGAATTACACTTGAGTCATCAAGTAAAAGAGGAAATATCAACGTCACACTCCTAGAACGTACCCTTGACAGTTTTTATTAATTTTGTGCTCACTTCACTGTTTTTTTTATGCCGAGTCATGAGTCAATCGGTCCCTTGTCTATTGTTTGCTCTATGATCCATTTCCAGGGTAAAAGCCCAGCATAAAAATATTTCATGTTATGCAAATTGCTGGTAAAAATCCCTCATCCTGCATATGTTAAAATCTGGAAAAAGGGCTTTTTTTCCCAGATAACCAATCACCTTCCAACAAAGATCTAAATGAACACAAATATATCGTGCTCAATTCTGGAAGCCAAAAGAGAGCTTTTGATCTGCTACAATCTTTGGCTTGGTAAATGAATGCTTAGCTTCCCGTCAACTAGCGTTCCAAATTTAAAAAAACGTTGCGTCGTTTGCAAAAATTCCAATCCGCCCACGCAATTTACCGAAACAATGTTTTGTAGTTTCAGTTTCTACATAGTTTATTTACAGAAATCCAGTTATCAAAAATTACTAATAACACCCTAAAACATTTCCACCCGGTAATCGAAATGACCGAGACATTACAACTTACTCTCGCCAGTAAATCGAAAACATTAAACAATCGAGTTTGAACCCTAACCTAAAGTTATGTTTACAACAAAACGCAATTGGCAGAACAAAAGTTCTGACAACACCTGCCTCAGCACATCTCGTCTAAAAACAAAGGGATATATCCCTCCTCGCTAGACCATTTAGTATTCAATTCAATAGCTTAAGTTCCATTTGACTTGTGCTTGCGTGAAGTCATGTTCTCTGGCTGGTCTCTAGCACAAACGTTACCCGTACTACAATGTATTCTACACCGTTTCTCTACAAGCGAGCGCGCAAAATGACAACGCGAAGGTAAGTCACTTACCAAAACAGCAACAAACAAATTGACATAATTAAAAGTTCCTCAGAACTTTCAGCAGGAGTTGAGTTCAAAACTCGTTTGTTCTCTTTACTTCTATATGCAAAAGGAATCAATCATTTCTTGCAGTATACTTCATTTTCGAGTCAAAGATTTTAAAATAATGAGCATTTTTTTCCTTGCTGCAGTATCCAAGATGACTGGTTTATCTGAGTCAAGTAAACACAAGTGCGGACTGGAATGGTATTACGATTAACAACCCAATCCAAAATTCCGACGCGAGGGAAATGGGCTAGACCGTAATATTGATTGGATTGAAAAACTAAACACACAAAATGACACCTTGACACTAACAACTTAACAAGCTTTGAACGTGCTTGCAGACGACACAACAGAATGACAGGGTTTATATCGATTAGACAGAACGTTGTCTAAGAAGTGGACATGCTTTGTACAAATTTATTCGATTTTTTTTGAAGCCTCGTCACGCGACGTCACGATTGAAGTGACGACAGGCGTGACGACCCAGAGAACACTGCACACTCCGTTGCCTAATTAGGGAGCTTACGCAAGAGAACTTTTCAAGGCGACGTCGTGGTGAAGTCCAAGAAGGCCCGGGACTCACGTCGTCGTTCTCGAGCCAAAATTAATTTGTTAAGCACTGGTGCTACACGACTCGGCGTCCTCCATTCTCAGATCCTAGCCTATTTGATCCCTTTGAGTCTGTTATGGCACGTTTTAAAGAGTTTTGTCAGATTCTTCTCTTACTACGATGCCAGTCTTATTTCTGATGAAGATTATATAATCTTGTACGAGTTGTTATCTTCACGAATCCAATTTTGCTTACGAAAGCATTCGTTTCGACCTGGATAAAATGAACGACGATGAATGCAAGGCCAAATTTGGAGTAAGAAAATGCCATACGTCTGAAACATCCTTTATTTGTCACAGAAATAAAATTTAACTTACGATTTGAGGGATTTAGGCCCAAAGGCTTTGGTTGCACTTGCGTCTGCATGGCTCAGTGGTCATTTCAGCCTGATCAATCAAAGCAATTAAGCTTAAGCTAACCAAAAAATAAGTGGAGCATCGATTGAAATCGATCAACCAGAAGAGGAAGGAGAACAAACGATAAAAACGTTAAGATCCGCTTAAATCACTCACGACTTTCACTACGCCGTTAAATCCACTCAACTCGCGTCGTCGCCGGCAGCACAACGTCGGCAGTCCTGGGTAGATCATGCGCAATAGACCTCGTCCCAATCTCAAAAATGACGGCAGCGTCGCCTTAAAAGTCCTCGTGCTTAAGCTCCCTAATATGTAATTTACAACTTGGACTGGCAGACTGCTTCTCAGTCCAATCAACATTAAGGCTCTCAAGCATTCTCCTCCCTTTTGGAGTGGAGTTGTCAATCAGCCTTCTAACCAAACTTTATATGGGTTTGTCACGCATTGAGCTTGCTGACGTCACACAGGAAAAGTTACAAACAAGGTATATGCGATTTCCTTAATTAATGTCTTTTCCAAAATGTTTACCTATTAAAATAGAGACTTGCCACTGAAGAAAAACAGAGAAAAATTCACTTGCTGACAGTTTGAAATCATAGGTCTTCAAAACGTCAGGAAAAACTTTCCTCGTTTTAGACGTAAAATGTTAGGTGGTTTTGGAGTACATCGGCGATAAGTTTTCTGCCAAGGATTCTGCATAGTCTCCATAATCACTTATTGTAATAGTCTATCTTTCAATAAATTTGAGTCTAATTACCTCAGCTTTTTCGGACAGCAAGTACTGTGCAAAGTTGAGGTATTGTAGGCCATTTCAGTGATTATCTCTGTCAGCAGTTGTGTTCGGAGTTATTTGGGACAAGCTTTTAGCTACAAGTAAAGCAGTTTCATTTTCAAGTTTGTTTACAGAGTAAAAATTGATTTGGCATATCCTATTTTCTCAAACAAAATACTTCATCAGGCAATTTAAAGGGGCATTGTCACTTGTCTCGCTATTTGGCAACTTTATAAAAAGCTAGGTGTCTTTGCATCAATTGAATTCCAAAACTAATTATCTAGTTTTGTTATTAAAGACAATTTGAAGGTACTGAAACTGTTTGCTGTCGCCTGTCGCTACGGATGGCATAAATGGAAAAGGATTGAAATTTGAAAAAAATTGGCCAATTTTTTCAAGTTTTGATGCTACATGTTCCAAACATCCTCAAGAATTTTTACTATAATTGGCCCTCTCTGATAAAATTCATTTGATATCTTCGTCGTAGCTTTACAGAAGCATTTTGTTCATGATTAAAGCCTCAAAGTAATGATTTTAGCACAGAGTTGACCTAAAACAGTGAAATCCTCGTGACACAGCTCCTTTAAAATGTCGATGTGTAATCATTTAGAGATGGTACGCGAAGCCTCAGAATGTCTGCCAGAAGCAAAACTCAACATGTTTCGTTTTCATACTGCGGTCCAGTCGAGTGCATTAATGCTGCTCGTTTCTTTGTTGCTTTGAATAGTACAAAAAGAACAAAAACACAACCGGAAAAAATCCGTGTTTTTCTACTGACAATCATTGCCCGAACTTCGAAGTTTCGACCTCGGGAGGCTCGACTTTACTTAAATCTGATTAATTGCTGCTTAAAAAAGAGGAAACCGCATCTACACTTACAAGGGCTTTCAACTTCCCTACCGTTATCTTGCAAATTATTCCTATTGCTGTTTTCGTAACCACACGTCACGTGTCATTATCGTAAAACTAGTCAATCTGAATGCAGAATGTGAGCGTTTTCACTGGCTGAAAGCAGCGAAATCAACCAATCGTTGACAGCTCTGATCGCCTGATCACTCATTGTAGTAAGGGTTACACGTGCATCGTTGTCCTGCTTCACGTCTTCTTGCTGAAATTACGCTAACCATTGTGGTCTTTCTCCCGCGACATCGGATAAGGTAGGTGTTAATCAACATTGTAACACATCTAGGTCTCCAAAAACGTCTGCAACACACAAGATGGCGCGAGAAGGCGAACGAGAGCTCGACTTGATCCAAAATTTAATTTGGCAACGGGAGATGTCTGCGCCTCATTTTGCATTGATTAATACGTTCTGTTTGGAAAGTCGATCTCATCGGAAAATGTACCATAACTGTACGTATATTTTTAATTGTTTCAGCCAATTTTCGGCGGTCCTAAAAGCTAACAAATGATGTTAAAGGACGGAACGCCTACGACGGGCGAGACCTTTGCATTACATGTGGAAAAGATTCAGGCGGGCTGTTCTTGTTTACCCCGAACATAACCAATTTTTTTTCTAATTTTGCAGCAACCTAAACAAAAGATGGCAGGAAATGGCAACCAAAATGTAAGTAGAAAACACGTCAACATAATCATATAAACAACTTCCAGTCTCCCTCCAATATTCGAACAGAAATATGCACTCGAAATTACTGCGCTTCCAAATCTTACAAATGGTCGTACTATTAGAAAGAATAATATTCTCTGCTTTATCGCTTGTTTTTATAAGCTTCTTGTCCCTCCTTCTAAACCCATTATAACTATTTGTTTTACTTGTTTGCACGTGCAATTGTTATGATCAATACAAATTCATTGTTGAGCGTGAAAAGCCTTATGCTAACAGGAATTATCCTTTTATCTTCTTTTTCAGCAGGAGTATATTAGGTAAGTAACACCTTTCTTTCACTTTGCTGCTATCTTACATAAATATCCATTTTGCCCCTCTGAAAGCAAGCAACATATTCCTTATGTTGTTGGTTGTGTATGACCTCTTTGTACAGGAATTTAGTATCAGTACAATCTGTAGAAATGTTATCCAATTTGGATAAACGAAATAATGCTTATGTACACTAGACCTGGATGAAGGTTTACATAGTGTATACTGCAGTAATCTTTCTGTTGTAAGAATACATTAATTTATTATAGTTAGAGGTGTGCAGAAAAATACATGAACAACACAAGCTACTGCACATGCACGTGGCCTTCATTTCCTATAAGTGATAGACATATTCAGCTAAAAAAAACTTATTGAATATTGTTGAGGTTGTTAAGAAAAAGAAAAATGTGTGGAAACAGATCCTGAGTGCAATGAACCTCATTAGAACAAGCAAATGTTTCCAGTCCCCAAAAATGTCTTAGCCATAAGCAGGGTGACCCCATCCTTACACAGTCACTACATGCGATTATCACATATTTAGAACAGAATTAATTTTACACAAATATCACAGTAGCTTATAGGACGTGTACATGTACTTACATCTGATAATTATCATTAATTCCAGAGCTATGTTATCACTGATCTTCCAACACGATCCAATATTTGACCTCGAG
Source organism: Platygyra sinensis (assembly GCA_019787425.1). Lineage (NCBI taxonomy): Eukaryota > Metazoa > Cnidaria > Anthozoa > Scleractinia > Merulinidae > Platygyra > Platygyra sinensis. The sequence continues at coordinate 28,284 of JAHPZR010015638.1, read as the reverse complement.
GTGAGAAAAAAATAATGCAGATTAGTAGAATTGTACTACCAACAGTAACCTACCAATGGAAATGCCACAAGCTTATTGGCTGAGCTTTTGCATGTTATCAGCCATTCGAGTAGTGTGGTTGGAGGTCATCTATGAAATGGCCATGATTTGTACATTGCTTTCCAAAACAAAATATTTTTTTGCAGGAACTTTATTTTGGAAAGAATAAGGTGATAGACCATTTTCATATTCTCAGTGTGGGACTGGAACTAGCTTGGAATGGAGGCTGATCCAGGGGAATACTGGTATATCATAAATATGGGTTATTGACCAAGTGTGAGGTCAAGATGGCTGGATATTGGCAAAGTTCTTTCTTTGCATGTTTATGTACAGAGACAAAGTCCAGGTCCATAAACTTGCAAAAAAAGAACAAGGCCAATAAAGGTCAATAAAGGATTTATTATATGGCTTTCAGGGAAATTTTTCTCACCGTGTGTCACCATACACGGTGGGTAGTCCCAAGCGGGCAAGATAGCTCCATCCTCCCTGCTCAGGTAGCCAATCACAGTGCACGATTTGGTTCACCTTGCCTGCTCACTGAGCTAGCCATATAATAAAAGAGAAATTCATTCAAAATATCTCCCCGTTTCTGATTGGTTAAAACCACACGCATAATTCACCATAACCAGTTGTTAAATTAGTTAAATTTGGGAAGAGAGTTTGGGAAGAGTCAAAAGTGTAGCCCGCTGCAAATTATTGTACTGATGACGTCAAAATGACATCAAAAGTGCAACCCACTGCAGATTATTGAACCATTGACCAAAAAAACCTGGGGACAAGATCGTGTTACTTTTAGTGACCAGAAAAACAAAGAGCGAGGTGGCGAAACTCCTTTATGAATGGGGAGATATTTTGAAATAATAGAGCACTTATTGCATTCTGCTTTCTTAAAATATGAAGAATTCAGCAGATCTCTTTGACCTTGATGGATAACACCTTCCTTGATCTGCAGAATTCTTTATGTCCAACTCAGCCTCATAACAATAATTGCTAATTAATCATTTGCATTTTAAAAGACTCCCTGCATTAGCCTCAGTTGCAAGCAATACTGAGAATACAAAAAGCAGTCTATTCAGTTCCAGAAATGACAAAAAGACAATTTACAATTTCTCAACTTATTATGACTGAGGATATAACTTCATTCTGATTGAGAACAGACCATTATTTTAATTGTTAATTTAAACTTGCACTGCAGTGAAAAATTAATGCAGGTGCATTTGTTCTTTTCTTAGTAATAACTACAATAAATAACTGCATGAAAGCTCAAGCAATTATTGAAGATTTACACTAGTCTAATCATGATATTTGAAAATTCTTTCAAATTGCACTCAACTACATGTAAAGGCTAGACAATTTTCCAACATCTGAAGTGTAAATCCTTATTGCATTTGCATTCACGCAATTACCTACACCACATTTAATTGTTGAGAAAACTTTAAGGTATCTTGATCGTGTGCAATTTTTTTTATTATCCAACAGATGAGTGGTCAAGAAGATGAAACAAGAAGGTACGTGTACATGTACCAGCAATCAACATTGACAAAGTACATGATTGTAAACATATACATGCTGGGACACATTGCTTTGTAAATGCATTATTAGGGGAATCCTTGTTACTACAGATTTAGAGCAGTTGCTAACAGATTCCTAATGGCAATATTTAGGGCAAAGCTACTTTTGCTTCGAGAAAAAAAGATGGCACGTGACTAGTGCTAATAAAAATTGTTTGTAAACTACACTGTTTATTAACTTTTTAAATGCCAGAAGTATTAATAAACTAATTTATTTTAGTAAAATCCAACTAGTGGTATATTATCAATGCTGCATTCTGATTGGTTGAGCTACTAGTAGGCTATTTGTTATAGCCCACTAGTAGCGAAAAGCACCGGCTTTGAAAACCAAAACAATGGCTTAAACTAGCGAAAGATGTTTTGTCTCGATATTTTTTTGACCAACTAGTTGGATTTTACTAAAACAATTATTCCTCTTGCCCTCATGGGCTCTGAGTCAATAGCCCATTCCAGCTCGACGAATGATTGTTAAATATTTATTTATAATCTTGCCAAACTTGGAAGAAAAGTTCCCATTTTTCATATGAATCAGAAATAACTTAGCCTTCTTAATATTACACATATAGAATTATTGTTTACAGGTTTAAGTGGAAAGCTACCATAAAAAGTCTGTTAATACAGGTGTTTGTCAACTCAGGGCTCAAGACTAACGGTAGCCAACTAGCCACAGACTAGTAAAAATTTGATTTTGGCCAGTGGTTTTTGCGCTTCACTAGCCATTTTGGCTAGTGAAAAATATGTGAGCACTCTGGAGCACTGGAGGCCCAGAGGAAACCAATTACAAGTTAATTTCAAATTTGTCACAAAAAGAAATTGAGTCAGAGCATGCAGAATTTAAAACATGGGCTATAATTTATATCAATTCAAGGCTGTGCTCTAGCAGCGCAGTGACCAGCTTCCATTTTCAGACGACATGAAAAACATATACCTAGTCCACCGGCCAGGCGACCTCCTTTTCGAGTTATTAAGATTTAACTTAGGGATGAAAACAGTCTCACAATAATTTGTCTTTCCCTTTTTGATTTCTTGTGTTGCAATGTAGTTAACAAGGCAAAATGGCTCAATTCAGAATGTTCAAATCCATCCATCTGTGAGGTGAAAACATGGTCTTTCAACGGCTTGGCTCGTTGCATATGTTAATTAAACACTGGCCGCTTTCAGTGTGATACTGACAGCAGTTTCCTTGTATACTTTGTATAGTGTCAACAAAAAGTCTTCTTAGTTCTTGTGACTTGTATAATGTGCATGAGAAGTCCCTAATTGAAGGAGAATGTGAACTAAATTATCAGAAGCATAGAGGGCAAAGAGGGAAACAGGACTTAATTTTTCTATATATATCAACCATTTTAACTTAAAAACGTGTAAATTTTGTCTTCCTTTGTGGACTTTTGACAACAGCATTACAAAAAATTACATGACTGTGAATCTTTTGATTGTGAGAATTTCTTACTAAAGCAAAAACTCTGGTTTTCGTTGTTTTGGATGGCAGCCTATAATTATAACATCGATGCCTATGGTTGCAACGTATAGAGTTAACGTGGAACAAATAATTTTGTTCACGAAAATCATGAATCATTATCTTGAAAGCAAACAATGTTTTTTGGCAAAACAGTTCCTAAGTTTTGATGGCCGTCTTGATTAGCTTTTGCTACCTGCAGTGCCAGGTCTGTCTACTGTATTATGTGTAAAAAATGTCTTGTTGTCTTGTCTTGTCTTGTCTTGATAGCGGTTCAGTGAGAATCAAGGGTGCAAAAACTTTGTACTTGCCAGTTGTTCATTCAAAGCATACTGCAAGCTACACAGGCTAGCATTTACTTGAATTGACGGGATGATGGATACAAGAGAATCTGGCATGTGAAAAGTTTGTTTTGGCTAGTGAATCAGACCTGTCACTAGCCACTGGGCTAGCAAGCTGAAAAGTTAGTCTCCAGCCCTGCAACTCATAACTTTTATGATAATGCATTTTCATAAAACCCATGCATAGCACCAGGCACCTGGGCAATTCCATTTTAGAACATCCAAAATGTCAAAATTTCAAATGTATTTTCCCTACCACAATCAAGCATATTTGGAAAGAGGATATCCTAAAGTGTTACAGGAAATAATTTCCCGAAAGTATATTCTGTGGTAAGTGGAAAAGAGAGGCTGTTGATTTTCAACCAATGAAAACACTGAAAAAGTAGCTAACAAACTGTCAGACTAAGTTGTTATACTGGTAGACAGTTATTTCTAAAATCTCATCAACATAACAAAACTTACTTAACTCAATACAACATAAATTTTCAGATAATTGTTTTTGCCACATTAAGTTTTGATATTCTTGTTGAAGTGGAGGGAAAAACATTTCTGTTACGGACATTACGTAATGTCCGTAACAAAAAGAGGCTTTCTTTCTCTTTTCTCCACAAGTAAAAGCTAGATCTTTTTGTAAGCAGAAATCCTTTTTTAGCTTGAAGGGACTCAAACCTTGGTGCGGTAAACAGTCAGTTTTATTACAAATCATGGTATGAAGGCAGCATGTTACAGACATTACGTTACAGACTTTACATTATGGATATACGATCTGCATGAAATGAAACAAAGTAGAACAGTTTTGTGGTCAGTGTGCAGAAGCAACTGTTGCAAAGGACAAAATGAAAAAGAGGGAGATCACTTCAACCTTAAAAAAAAATCTGTATAGTTATAGTTAAAAATTGACATTATTTTACTGTACTTGTAACAATTAATTCCTTTGAGAAAGAAGGGTATAATATGAGAAACTGGTCTCATTCAATATAAAGTTACATTTTCAGGTTAGTTTTTCTCAACATTTGATCTCCTTGTTACATTAGAGGGAAATACAATTCTGTTACAGACATAACATACAGTATTGTATAATGTACGTAATGAATAGGTAATCAACTCAAACCTCATTTAGATAAATTTAACAGTTCTGACAATCTTAACTACCAGGAGTCTGTAAACAAACAAAAATATTCAGTTTCCCACATTAGTTGTTCTTACTTAATTGGAGTGAAAAACAATAATTCTGTTACCCACATCATGGACAGTTTAATGTAATGTCTGTACCAGAAAGTAGCCAAAACCAAAAAAAGAGAAGTAGCTTAGACCTGAACCTGATTTGGATAAATTTACCAGTTCTTACAATTTAATATAATTACCAGGAGTCCACAAATAAACAAAAAAATACACTAAACCCTGTCTTTGAAAAGAATGTTTCACAGTGTAATGTCCTTAACATATATTGTGGAATGTTTGTAACAGCAACTTTTTACCCACAGCTCAAAGCCTAACAACAGAACAACGAAAACAACTGGATTTCATAAAACTATGAAGCAGCCATATTCTTGTTATTATTATAGAATTTATGTCTCACATGTTGATTCACAGGAATATCACTGTAAACTTGAACGTGTACATGTAAAATTGAACATGTAAAATTGGAGGCTGATTTTTTTGTAATGTCTGTAACAGAGTTTCAAACAAAAATATTGACAGCTTTCGAGAACGAAATCAAAGTTTCTTTTATGCTGATAGTTAAGTACCATGTGATGAATATTTGTACAAATCTTAAACAAAAACTGCTTAAGAGAAGTATGTAAAAAGAAGTTTTATTTTTAAAAATTTGCCCTCTGAATGTAATGTCCGTAACATGGAATCGCCCACCTGGATATTCTTAATCTATTCGCACTGATTGCAATCGACAGAATGTAGTTCTAATCTGGTAATGGAGGAAAATAATGTTTTCCTGTATGTATCTGTGGACACCAATTTGCCCCCCCCCCTCCCCTCCAAAAAAAATTTCAGGGGCCAATGATGTCATCTCCATTTTAGTCTGTGCTCTCTTATGAACGTTGTGCAATATTGCAGACTTTCGAGCATCGAGACAGCTTACTGTGGACTGAAAGTAGTGGACAAGGTTTGAAATCAGTGTTAATAGCATTAAAAAACCTTCGAGACACGCCTTAATGAAATGTGGATGACTTTTCATACAGACAGAAAGCTGTAGTTTGGCTGCATACTGTGTACCCTTTTCTCTTCGACCAAAACCAAAGCTGCTTTTGAAATGTGTAGTTTTCACTTCGCTGGCAGGATTTCTGTGCGAAAAATTTGCAGCAAACTTTACGAAAGTGTTAACATGGGAAAAAAAGTTCAACTCCGATTTGATTACTTTGGAACTGACATGTCCTCTGTTTTATTGTTTTGGAAGTGAAAATGCCTAATAGCTGTTTCCCCAAAGCCAAGGTGATCCAAGTCATCTTCGTAAACAGAAAAATTGTCTTAGTTTGGCAGTAAAAGCATGCCATCTCACATACCAATGGAACAGGCATCTTTTGTGTCTATTTAGATGCTCCGGAATTGTAGGTTTCCAGTCTGTAAAAAACATGGACTGCGGACTGCGGACTGCAGACAACAGACTGGGTATAAAACACGAACTGAGGTATAAAATGTCAAATAAGCATTACAAACTGGGTACTAAACATGGACTCGTCTAAAACGTGGACTGACCGAGGACTAAATGTGGGCTATTAACTACAACCTGTATTTAATACTGAATGGTCGTAACTTACATTACGTGATACATGTACAAACGAGCACAAATCTTCTTGCCATTACTGGAGAGAGGCCAATTTCACGTCTGCCTAACAGCTCAAGCGCAAAAATTCCTATACGTAACAATGCTTGAACACTCTCTTTAATCTATGATTACCACTAGTTTAAATTTTTGGATTTAGTTGTATTTTTATATAATGGTCATGGGACTGGTCAAATATGGCTGTGATTGGAAACTTTTGCAGGAATCTTTAACAGAACAAACCTTTGCAAAAAGCTGATCCTTAGCAGGTGTGGTTTTCAAAATGTGGTTAGAAACCTTCCTTACAGCAAAACATTCATGACCAATTTGTAGTTACCAAGGAGCCCCCTTAAAGTGTATATGACAGATTTTTTTTATTTGCTTGATAAAATCTCCACAATGTTCTGTGTTTCTGTTTTAATGAACGAAAAGAGTCACATTTCACTTCCAGCAGGGGACAAAACCGCAAGACCATTGATGGCACCAAATTAAGAAAGACGAAATGACTCCACCTAACATATGTACACATTTATATATAAGTGTTTATCGCAAACTTCGTGTACTGTTGTGAAGTTACGTGTAAGGCCTGCATCAAGAATGATGCAACTAGAAGCTTGCTGTAACAATACAAACCTTAGAATGTGCCTTTTGAACACTGATCAAGAAGCCAAATGTAAAGAAATGCAGTTCAGCTTAAAATAAACAGATGTACATGTAAGTGGAGTGATAAGTCACAATACATCTTGTAACTGTAACAATGTGCAAATTGTATCTATATGCATATAGTAATGAGATTAAAAACATTAATGGGGGAACCAAACTATTGACTTTTAAGGACACTACCATTATGTTCATTTAATTTTACAGAAATTTACCACAAAACTTGGCCCAAACTCATTCCAGGCCTGCCCCGCAAGACATCCAAGAATGGCCACAGTTTTTAACAAACGAAGGGGTAAGTACAAGACCAAAGTATTTGTTGATTTTTTTTTCTTTTTTTTTTAAGTAGTTCATTTATAACTTGAAACAAAGTTAACCTATTTTTCTCCTCCTCCACTCACCTACTGTTCAACATTGAGGTTAAAGCAAAAACTAATTACAAGTCACACCATATTATCCAGTAATACTTTGAAACTGATATCAGGAGGAGAGGAGATTGTCAAAAAACCTCAGGCTTTTTGCAAGTCTACATGTAATGCAGTTCAAATTGAAATATACATGTATGGTGTATGGTTTTCTTTCAACCTTTGCAACTTTGTTGTCACCCCATTGTGAGAAGGTCTGTGGTTGGCAGAGGTTAACCTGTGAGCAGTTTATCAGTCAATTCTGTCATTTGCTTTTTCATTGGCGCTTTTCAACAATGTGAGTGCATTTATGGCACTCATGAGCTCAACTTAATCATGACCTTGACAAAACCAAAGCTGAAATTTGAAAATAGATGAGTTAAAACTACCTATAACTGACCAATTGCATTAAGGGACGGTGCATTCTGAATACAAAGGTTTTGAGCGGAGAATAGGACCACGCAGAAAAAGTAGATCTTTGCAAGGGCTATTGGAATCCACAAAGAAAATGTGGGTAGCCACGCATTTTTCGAGATAATTAGCCTTAAATCTCAACAAAAATGTTGACATCAGCACATTTCTGAAAAAGAGGAAAAGGATATTTCCTTAGATATTTCTTTAGAATTCAATTTTACATACAGAGGCAAACACATTTTAAAAGATCTTTAAACAACATGGCAAATGGTAACATTAGAATGCATTTTTGGTATGTTTTTAATAACAAAATTGTTGCAAAAGCTCAATTCCTCGGGTTTAGCTAAAACACAGTCGAAATACTTTTTGCTCACAGCCAGAAACTAATCACATGTTGAATAGGCTTGCCACTTCCATTTCGCAACAAAAATGTAGGGGCAACAACATGTTTTTTAAAGTTATTGATCTTTTTTGAAAACTTTTACGGTGCCTGTTACATTTTTCCTGTCACATCCCAGTAAGTAAGACATTTGCGTTTTTGTGCGCGCACTATGCCAACTGCAGGTACATGTTTACAGGGGTTTCAATAACCACCGACGTCTGATGAAGAGCGTCGGCTTCTTCGATCAGAGATGTCGGCTACTTTCTGCCTAAATTGAAGTAATTAAGGAACGATCCTTTCAAACAGAATTAAAATTTATTTTGATGGGCTGGGATGTACCGTTTTTTACCTCAATTTCGAGATCAAGGTCACGCCTCATTGCACTAAGAAATCATACTTATATTTATACACAATTTGATGCCCAGAAGGCTGGAAATAGTGTTTAAGAGCTTCCAGATTTCAAATTTTTCTTGGGGGGCCATGCCTCCAGACCCCCTAACAAAAGGTTGCGGCCCCTTGTCAATACCGTCGCCTACTCTTCTCAAACTGGCTGCCTACTTCAAACTTTATTGAAACTACTGTGTTTACAGTTGGATTTCAGTTTAAATTTCGAAAGATAACAGCTAGGTTTTCAGCTGGAAGAAGTTAACATTTATTGGGATATACACCAAATGCAAATATGGCGGACCACTTGGTCAGTGCCCGGGACGAGTTGAATGAAAGCGAGGCTAGTTGGGTTTCGATGTTTTGTTTTCTTCCCCAGAAAACTCTCACTTTGTGGTCGATCTGTTGTTTTATTTCGCTGTGCCTACGAGTTACTGTGTTTCTGAATGGGACAAGAGGGGATAGAAATCTTCCACCGTTAACCTCTAAGAGAAAATAATGGATCAATGCAATTCGTTGAGACGGGAGAAAAGGAGTTCACGACCACCGCGGGGACTAAAGTTTGTTTGCTACGTTTCAGGATAGAAGATCTCAGAAAAATGGTTTAAGTGACAAGCTTATGTGGTGTCTGGTGGTGTTCCAACACAGTTTTCATGGCCAATACCCTGCCCAAGTTAAAGAAAAGATCTTCTTGAATGATATCTTCTGTCTCAAAGGAAGAAGTTATTTGCGTTCGCGTCCACTCGCATCATTGCACAGAATCGCACAAAGTAAATAGAAATAATACTAGTAATAACCAAATGTCAGCAAATGCGGGCAAAGATTTTTTTATCTGCCCTTTAGAGGAATAAAAGATTTGGGGGCCTACAAAGGTCGGGTGATTTTGTTTGTCCATGAGCACCCCCCCCCCCCCCCCAAGTTTTACTCGCTTTTTCCTCCATTTGACAGTAACAATAGAGTGATTTGACAAAATCTGTGAAACAGTAACAGCAGGGCATTCCACGAGACACTAATCTCATTGTTTGCTTTCCTTAGATTTAGTAATATGCTGTAATTGTTGCTGTTTCACGGCGTAAATAAAAGCACTGTATTGTATGTTATAAAGTATGCGTATTGATCAAGTCAAAATGATTGATTTAACAAAAATAGTTTAACATGTGACATGTTAGGTCTGAACGGCTCTTGTTACAGACACTAAATGGTCTGTAAAAAGTGAAACTACATTAATAACTGAATTACCAAATGCAACTGTGTAGTTACCCATTGTTTGTTAGTCACCGTCAGTGTAATGTGTAATGTCGTGTAATGTCGCGAGTGAGAGGACAAACATACATGTCCCCTTTACATTGCATTATTGCAGTGGGCCCGGACGTCAGCATACAAAGGCGCCGCTGGCAGCCACTATCAGTCCATTTATGAGCCCACTGAACCCTTCCCAACCCATGATGAGTGATGATGTAAATGACGAAGATAGACCACAACATCGGGAACTACATCCCCTACTCTTATCGAATAGTGTGTGGGTTCTTAAACGTCCCCTAGTAACCATGTGACACTAAAGATGCAGGAGACGGGGCCTACGGTTTATAGTCCTTGTCCGAGAAGACTTGAACGTCTAACCATTTGCAGGTATCATTACAAAGGCAGCACGTTCTCCTCAGTTATTTAAAGAGCCTGAGTGTTTGAACCCGAGACCTCCCGCACGGCAGTCCGGTGCTCTACCAACTGAGCTAACCGGTTGGCGCAGGTTATGGTTGACTTCATCCTTTTTTTGGAACGTGCTTTGATGTACAACAAACTGCTGCTTCAAGCTGTTACATAAGTACCTTCAATATTGTTCATGAATGTTCTAAATAGAAACTGTCTAGTGTCACTATGTGAAGTCACTCAGATTTAACAATTTCTTTGATATAATTAGAAGTTGCATCTACAAGCATCGTAACATTTTCTATTGAAAGCAGAGCTTCTGATATCTGAAGGAAGACCAACGCTGTCACTTCACATTTCTGAGATCGAAGGATCTCAGACCATGCGCTTGTTAAGTCGAGGACAAACAGCTTTCGCTCCTCGCTTCTTAGCCTGCGTGGCAGGCGTCCGAAGGGGAGGAAAAGGGAAAGACGAGCTAGTGGAGCAGGAGAAGAATTTTGACTTTCCTCCCTCCTTTTCTACGGCCTGCCACGCAGGCTACATGCTTCCATGAAATTAAACAACGCGATCTCACACTATGCTCTTGTCAGCTCAAGAGCAAACAATTCTGACGCTCCGCGATTGAAGTTAAGGACGAACAGTTGCCACTCTCGATTAAGACGGGGGAAATGGCATACAACGCGACAACATGAACAGAAAAGTCGAATCCAAGTTGACACGCTCGATTTGGATTGGTCGGCGCAGCTGCTATGCATGACCTGCACGTGATCCAAGGTCCAAATGTTACGCGTGATGCGTGTGAGAAAATAACATTCTTTGCATTCCATGCATTCGTGGTGGAAGACTCAAGATTTCAGCAAAATTGAGTCAGGGTCAAACTATACAACTGCAGCGCATGCATTTGTAAAAGCAACGTTGAGATTAGGATTGCGGGCTCCTTTCGTCGTCCGCAACTACGGTGCAATAACCAAGCGAATGAACTTCAACTGCCCCGTCGCTGAAACCAGTGAAAGCATTGAGCCAAATGACAACAACCTGGAGCTAAATGCGAACCCTTACACTTTACACATTTTCTAAGATCAATTCCACCTTGAACTTAAGCAGTTCCTTGGCGATTGTGAACTCCTTACCTCCGTCTCTTTGGTTTCCCCTCAGAGGCGAATGAGAAAACTGAAAAAAATCACTTTCTCTGCTGTGGAAGATTCCACTCTGTTGCAGTGGCATTCAGGAACACAAAAACACGTAGGGAGGGCGAAACAAAGGGACCAAATTGACAACGAAGCAAGACTTTTCTGGAAAAGCATTGTCAAAACAAAACATCGAAGCCCAACTAGCCTCACTTTCATTCGACTTGTCCCGGGTGCCGACTGAGTGGTCCGCCATATTTGCATTCGGTGTATGCTGATATCCTGGTGTCACTGTTTTAAGTACTGGTTCATTAAAATTGATTTGGTCACTGTAGGAAATTTTTGCTTTAATGGTGGCATAGCTGATTGTGTCAATGTCAACCCCAGTGCACGTGCACTTAAACCATGGCTTGTGTGATGTGCAGAATGTGTGCGCACTAACAAAAGTAGGCACCGTCCTTAAGTGCAATGAATTTTTTGCAGGGCTGGAAATAACAGCCTCAGTCATGGTTACCAGTCAACATGGCTGACCAAATAAATTTTACCTTGTTTCTGGTCAGTCAAAAATAACATATAATCAACAACTACCCAGCCCTACTTCCGGCTAAAGCAGTATCTAATTCTGAACAATACTTGTAACACTGTTGTTGAATTACAACTTGTACATGTCATGCTCTTATGCAAGAACATCAGTGACACTCGGCTACCACCTCATGTGCCACTTTTTGTTCTTACCACAATTTGATGCCATCTGTGATCTATTACTGAACAGACACACAGCAACCTGGAATCTATTTGTTAAATACAAACACGAGTGGAAGCTTGGGAAAACGAGATATGCTGTGGCAACACGAGCTGTAGACGAGTGTTTCCACAGCTTTTTCGAGTTCTCCCTTTCTCTCTTCAAGGTGTTTTCTGAAAGTTAAGAAAACAACTAGTCAACTTTGCTTGCACCATCATTGCATCAACAGCTCGTGCTAGTTCTTTGTCTCCATCGAGTTTTATAACATAGCTAGCAAAGCCACGCAATCAAATTCAGTATATGTAAGCGTGCTCAAAATCCCGATAGTGCTCGCTGATGGCGTGAGGAAATCGCTTTGCCAGAAAATTTTTTTTTCGCTCAAGCAGCCATTGTCAGCGCGGGGAAAAATAGTACATTTTGCAACAATTATGGATACAAACTGAGACTCGGCCCACTAGCCCCAAAACAAAGACAATTTTCCAACCTCTTCTCTTGGGCTAGAGTTCTTAGATGAGGCAGAAAAAGAGAAAACTCGGAAAGACTCGGCATCAGTGCCGTCACAATTAGCTTCACTGTCCAAGGGTGAAATGCAACAAATTTTGACAGAAAGACACTCTGGTAAAACCAAACAAATGACAAACTGGTCTGTTGCAGTCTTTAAAGGTAAGCTTAAATTTTTTCATTTTAAAATTGTTAAATGTAAAACTCAAGCTTTCAACAGAAAGTTTGAAATAAAACCAATTCCTATTTTGCTTAACATTTCGCTTACCGTGAACAATCACATCTGATATTGTCCATTTTTTGCGTCGGATTTGATGCACAATTCCACCGGCTATGTTATAAAACAATTGGTTCATGCTTTTAGCTGTAAACTATCGAGTTATGGGCTATGCTTCTTTCTTGCTCTCTAAACTTCCTGCGTGCTCCATAACTCGATAGTGCATGCTAAAGCATGAACCAATTGAAAGGCTGCGTGCAAGAACATCCCCTAGATTTTTTGCTAAAATCGAAAATGGCCAAAACAGCTCCAAACTTCACATGCCAATTTGTTTATACTTGTACAAAACTGCCTTGCACTTATTTCCCCTCGTTTCTGTTGCGTATTCCAGAAATAAAGTATGCAAAACACTTGCATGTCACAGTCTGCGTCTTTTGGAACTGCTTTGTTGCACAATACTATTAGCGTTGTTTTTCTTTTAGGTTTTTTCAAATGCTGACTTTAACTCCTAGGGTTAAGAGTTCCCAGTTTTATTAGAGTTCCCAGTTTTATTAGAGTTAGAGCTTACGGAACAGGGTTAGGGTTAGCGTTTGGGGTCAGGGTTATGGGTCGAGCTTAGAGTTAATGCTCAGGCCTAGGGTTATTGCTTAGGGTTAGAGCTAGCGCTCAGAATTAGGGTTATTGCTTAGGATTAGGGCTAGCGCTCAGAATTAGGGTTATTGCTTAGGATTAGGGCTAGGGCTTAGAGTTAGCGCTAGCGCCTCAGTTTAGGCTAGAGTTAAGGGCAGGACACGTTAGGGTTAGCGGTGTTAGGCCAAGGGAAACAATCTCGACTTGCACGAATCGATACCTAACTAAAGTCAATAAAAAGTGGCTAGAGAGAGAGGTTATATGTTTTGCAAATCGGCTACGTCGGTGATTGAAATGTTTCTATGTGACATTACTTTTTTGGTACAAAACTGCTCGTTCCATGAAATAATTATATCTGACAACACAGAAAGAGAAAGCCTTGAGCTAACACGCTGCTCATGCTGAAAAAAAGCGCATGAAACGGAGAATTCATCAGCAAAGGAACGCTGAAATACAAAGCAAAACTTACATTTGAGCTGAAGTTTTCTTCTTCCTATAGTCTTCCTATAGTTAAACCTGCAATCAGGTGTTCTTTGTCTTTTTTTCTTCGCGGAAGGCTCAATTCTATCACAATTCAAAGTAATCATCTGCTTGGAAAACCACAATACACACACACGGAACGCTTGCTTGCGAATTAACCGACCTGCGATTTCTCTTTGGCCCGTAAAAATGGCTTAGAAACTTCGAAGGTCTTCGAAGCACAGGTCAAATGCAACGACTTTGCTGCCTGGCCTTTCTCGCCAGTTCCCGGCCCTGTCTGAGTCACGCTAACAAGTGCTATAAGTCGCGCACACGATGGTCATGGCGCTTTACGTATGAAAGATTATTATGGGATATCCCAGAAATTTTTGGAGCGAAGGATAGTGAGGCGGCTAATTTCAAGAAAATAATAAAAGTCTAGAAAGCAGTTCTAATTTCCAAAACTGACACACGCTAAAGTTTGGCAAATGAGCCATAAGTCCACGACGGATGCTTTGTTTTGGACGAAGAAGCGTTTCTAGGCTCTACCGCCTGGCTCACTTGTTCCTCAATGGCTAAGCTCACGGCAGACTTAAACCATGATCTCAAAACAAGAACACACCTTGCTTCTTTGAGGTATGCTAGTGACTTTGATCGAGGGTCAAAGGCTTAATGATACCAAATCTCCTACCAGGCGGGCGCAAATATTCCTTGAATAAGCGTTGAATATCGGTGGAAATAACGAGCAAACTCGGCTTAATTAGCAGGTTAAGCCAGCTCTGACTTTGTGTTATCACTTTGCGCGCCAAAAGCGTCTGTCACTGACAATGGCAGCTAAAAAACATGTCATCCCAGATCCCTACCAGTAAAAACGGCAATTAAATTACAAAGACACTGAGAAGGTTTTTGAAAGAAAAAGAAAAACAGAACGAAAAAAAAAAAAAAAGATATCACCAACCTAGAATCGAGCCCACGAGTGTCACGACAAAACAAATTCGAATCAGCTTCATTCAGCGCTTATCCACTTGAGCTAACGGAGCAGCAGTGCGAAATCATTGTGTTATAGTGACTTCATCCTTTAACCAAACAAAAGGTTTCTTTTGTTTTTCGTTTAACAATAGATCTCCAAAAGATGCCGCTTGGAAAACTGAGTCAGTTTTGCATACGTTATTTCTAGACAACGAAGAGAGACCCTGCGAAACAAACTTCAGAGCAATGATTCTCAGGTAAAACAAAGCCCACATGCCAAAATTCAGCTAATTTTGAGCACTTTGAAAATGGCCAAAAAATCTAGGGGACGTTCTTGCACACAGTCTTTCAATTGTTATATGGAAACACAATTTTTAACCAATCAGCATGCATACTGTACTTTCTTAGGACTGTTTTCTAAAGTAAGGTGAATGCATTAGTATGTATGGGCTTGGTTATTGTTTGCCTCTTTCGTCGCTGTGTGAAAGGAAGTTAACAACCTTTTCCAAACATAACATTCGGTATGAATATGTGTTTTCAACAAGCAGACAAGTTCTAAATTCTTCCGTAGCAGCTGAATATAGCAGTGGTTACATACAGACCATTTTGTTTTGATTCATTCAAATTACAAATAAAATAATTTGCATTTTGAAAAATCAGCATGTAAAGATAACATAACAGCCCTGGAAATTTTTTATTTCTTGAAATTGTTATCATGTCTAGGCACCTGGCAGCCAGGAAGCATTTTCTAGATACCCAGCAGTCTGAAATCATTGTTAAATAAGTGGACTACACTGTAGCTCAAGCACTTATCAACTGAGTACTCTAAGCACTTCTGCTTAACATCAAAACTAAAATCCTCTTAAAGCTAGATCTCTGAAATTTTGTTACGTACGTTGCAATGTATTGTTTACCAATGTATGAAATGTCATTTCAACTCCTGTTCCTTCAATAACAATGAAATAGGGATTCAAACATAACAGAAACTCCCAGACTCTCTCTTAATCTGCTAATTACCCACACTTCTGCTTGAACAGCGAAGAATCAAAACTTTTTAAACAAAATTTAAGCAGTCGTTAATTTTCAATTCAACAACAACTTGCAATGTTTACACCGGCACATTCGATTATTTGGCTTAAATAAGCGGTCAGTACAAAATGCAGACTGCAGACTGCAGACTGGGTACAAAATGCAGACTAGGTACAAAATGCAGACTGCAGACTGCAGACCAGGTACAAAATGCAGACAAGAAAAACTGCTTTTTTGCGTCAGAAACGAGATAACATTTGATTTCACAAGGTCCACAAGTTACCTACCGTCGGTATTGTCATGCAAATAACCTTACAATGTTATCTCCCGTAAATACTGTCTCTCTTTTTTTTTAGAAATGTTATTTTACCGCATGGTACAGTACTGGTTTATTTCTAGTTGTGGAAAGATCAAAAGATATAACGCAAGTGAAACTTCTCCCAAGCTTAGTGGCGAAAATTTCTCGACATTTGCGAATGTAAATGTCAATAGTTTATTTATTGTTTACATGCGAGATTCACGACACTCGTCATTTGCATGAGTCGAGGGTGGAAAGCTTATTTTCGACGGCCCAGCGCCAAGCAAATTTTCACCCAGAAATTTGAATCACCCGGCTTCCAAATCAAACTGAAAGGTTGATGCTTCTTCTCGTGGCATTCAATCGAAGATCGATTTGAAATCCAAGTGTTAACCGCCACTTAGTTTTCCAGAAATACAGCTTTCGAAGCGGCCAGCATCCGCGGCCAAGATTTTGTGTGCTAATAGCAACAGTCACGCTGTTTGCTCCACGCTGATTGGATGCATATTTTATCATCATCCAATCAGCGTGGAGTAACAGCGTGACTGCGGATGAGCTTTCAGAATGCCACAAACGCAAGTCGTTGGAACGCTAAGTTAACGTGAAATGACTTTCAAGGAGCATTGAAACGTCAAACAAGCAGTTTCGTCAGTTTAACGGAGGGGCGTTTCAGTGAACATCAAAGCAGTGTGGTACAAAATATTTTGTTGTCAAAAATTAATCATGGCGTGACGCGGTCGCAGTCAATACTCGATGAAAGGTTTTTGCATGGGCGAACAGTTTATTGTGTCGACCTCAGAAAAGTTTTAAAGCTTATTGGCCTTTGGCAAAATACTCTAATCACACGTTTCTGGCGTAAAAAACGTTTTTCTTTTTAGTCTGCATTTTGTACTCAGTCTGCAGTCTGCAGTCTGCATTTTGTACCCGGTCTGCAGTCTGCAGTCTGCAGTCTGCATGTTGTACTGACCGCTTAAATAAGTACAATACAGTTGACTACCAATAAGCTAGATAGAATAAATTGTGAGCTTGACTTATCGGTAGTCAAGTTAAGTCTTCAAACACAAAGCATATGTACATTTGTATACTTGTATGGAATAAGACATGAAATAGCCACTATATGCAATGTAAAAAAACTTTCGAACTGCACAGGATTTCCACCATGTGCTAGGCAACCATTTTCAAGACAAATAGAATTTCATTTCGATCATATCAGATCAAAACAGCATGTTTTCAGATTGACAGCATTCACTTTTGAATACATAAAATTAAATTAAGAATCTTCAAAGGGTTTTTAAACATAAACAAGGATAACTGATGTTTGTTTCCACCCAATACAGCTAAAAATGTTCACTGAGTATGAATGCCATCACTGGTTTGAGAACAGAGTTAAGTTTTCACAAGGAAACCAAGACACACGTCTCTCACTTCCAGACAAGCTGGAAGACAGTTTTGTTTTTCTGCAGTATGCTGAATAATCAAGAAGATGAAACAACAATCAATAATTAAAACTTGTGCCACATAATGCCTTTCAATAATTTAGTATCAATAAAAGCATGTTACAGTTATACTGAAGACAGTCAACAGAAGGCGTGAAAGGAGCATACAATTTGAAATAATATAATTATGTGTAATATTGGCACAAGCTGTCACATTCGGGGGGGGAGGGGGTTCACATTTCAGTGGTAGTGGTACAAAGCAGTTCTGCAAATGGTGAAATGTTGAACGGTTTGAAAAGTTAACGAAGCCTAAATTTTTTAATTCAGTTGTCTGTAATCCGTGTCAATCTTGTCGATCCTTATCCTTGTTTCTTTGTGGTTTATTATTTTCTCTTTTGTGTATTTCTATCTTTGTGAAGTATGATTTTCAGGTTTCCTTCAAAATAACTCAAAACACTGTGACTGTGCTCCTATCATGTGTTCAATGTTCGTTTAGTTCTGAGTGATGCTGTGACAGAGTTGCGAACGGAATTGGAAGAAATGGAATTGTTCTGATTCTTCCCACTATGATACTGTCAATTTCACAGCTCAGCTTACAACTCTGATTTTCAATTTTCACTAGATTGAAAGCACTCTTAGAACTCCAACTTCAATTCTGACTTCAATTCTGTCACTGGTGAAAACCAGCCTTAAAAATTCCTAAGGACAACCAAAACAACAAGAAAAGTCGTCCATTGGATGAGTTTAGTATATTTGACTCCACCAGAAAAGAAAATTCTTGAATTTTTTCATGAGTTCCCTGCTTTCTGACCATCTTGTCATCCATTTGGAGCTTTTAGAAAATACAGAAAGATTTACAGTTTTCTTTGGTGATACAATCATAATGGATGATGTGGTATCCTCCATGAGAGAAATCATTGCGGGCTCAATTTTCATTTTGTCAACCTCTGATGCTCTGCACTGCATCTGCTTCATCAAAAACATGCAGTGTGATTGCATCATCTGTTTTGATCAGGATATGGTGCTTATGGTGTCAACAATTTGGTAAAAAAAGGAAAAGGAAGAGCGAAAATGTTCCTTTCAGCCTTCATGGCAGTCAAAGAGGTCTCGGTTTTCACTTGGACCTGAATTTTTAGCATACACAGACAACAACAAATATGGATATGACATTCTTTCAATTTACATGTTTTTTAATATCAGTTCTTTCCTATTGAACAGGAAAGTGATATTTTGCCAGGGCAAGTACATGCCATCTGACATACTCTCCCAGAAAAGAAAAGAAAAATATCCTTGCATTACTTTTGCACAATACAAAACAACAGCATGGAAACCTGAGTCTGTATTGACTCAATCAGGTTGGGCATTGCCCCATAAAGGGGCGTTATTTCCAGCTGTATTTTGGGTTTGGATATTCCAGATCCAGTTTGCATACTAACACTGAAGCTGAGATTTATGCAGTGCAGGTTATAATTCACTGTTAGCTTCTGGACACCCTCTTAATTTTTCTCCAAAAGTTATAATCTTCTAAACTTTGGGTTATGTTCATAACCTGCAGGTTATGTTCATAACCTGCAAGTGATCTTAAATACTGTGTTTAAAATAAGCCTTCCGCACAAAATAATAACTGACCCACAGACCTTACAGAGCCCATAAAAAATTGGTGAAAACAAAAGGATAATTTAAGAAAAAGACAGACAAAGAGTGGAAAGTACACCATGACATATTAATAAAAACATACATGTATGCTAGCTTAATAATAATATTTATTTATAATTTTGATTTGATTTGCTTTAAGGATTAGTATGACTGTTAGGCAGAAGCAATTTTTTTTCTTAGACTGTACGACTGCATGTTTGTAAAATTATCAAACTGCTCAAGCCTGTGCAAACATGACACATTGTCGCAGACACTGTTTATTACTCACACTCTTAAAGAGTCATTCCTGACAGGAAATTGCAGTTTAATGAACTGAATTGAGGACTGTCAGTTAACTCTGCTTCTGATCCTGCTGGTATGAAAAATACTATATCTAAATTACAAATAGATTGCTGAAAGAGTGAGGGCATTCATAAACACTGGTATTGCATCTTTCATCTAAGCTTGAGTTTCTTTACATATTTAGGGAGGAGAGGAACTATGACCAACAAGTCAAGTTGATATCAACTTTTTTATAAATTTTTGTTTGTTTTCAATGAAAAAAAATGTTAAACTCCAGGCATTAATGAATGTAAAATAATGTGACAGTATATTTTCTTGATTTCAGTTTAGTTAAGTTGACATTAGCAAAGGCACTGTATTTAGTTTAGTTGACATTAGCAAAGGTATATACAATCATGTAATGTTCATTGAAATAATATAAAATGTGTTATTATATAACTAAACAATAAAGAATGATTGATTAAAAAATGCTGCAAATATTGAAGTTTAATGCTACTAGAAATAAAATAGAGTGAAAAGCACAAGACTGCCTTAACAACTAACAAGGGATGAGAAATGGTGAAATCAATATTGTAATCACCTGAAAAATCATACATTATTTAATTACTGGAAGATCCTTCAGAAATGTGCATCACAGAAGAAACAACACGAGTCCATTGTGCTGTTGCCATGACAACACTCTTGGCTGCGCTTTTGTATATATGCTTTAATTTCCCCACTAAAATTCTCCACCTTAATGCTCCATTTTTTCCACTAAAATGCTCAGAGTCACCACAAAAAGTGCTCAGTCAATGCTCATACACAGTCCTGAGTATTAATAAATTTTCACAATTTTAATGTTTCAAGACAAAACAGTTCAGAGTGCTTGACAAAAACACTAGTTAACAACAATGTACAGCTGTATATAAACATTTCAATAAACCAGAGGACAATTCTCTAAATGATCTGTTGTTCTGTTGATCCTTTTCATTTAGTGATGCTTAGGTGATGAGGCCAAGTTACTGCAAGTCTTCATTTTCTCAAAAAAATATGAATGGTGGAGGTCAGAACTTGCAAAGCCTGCTCTGTAATTAACAAGAGTTATTGGATTTTGTAAAATGTGCCTTCACTTTATTGATCAATGCATCATTATTTCAACCCTCCAAGTTGCGACCATTTTAGTCGCCATGGCGACTAGAATTTTGAAGCTGGCGACTAACTTGAAGCGGAAGTCGCCAACCCGGCGACTAAAATCAATGTGATAAAAACCCGGACCCCTAAAAAAATGCTGTGAGCGTTATGAATTCACTTGTTAAATTTAACTTCATTTGCCATTTTAATCAACTGAAACTGAGACAAAAATAGAATAAAGTTTCAACCGTTAAATTCCAAGAGCCCAACGAGGCATCACGAGAAAGAACGAATTTACTAATTTCGTATGCGACGAACTTCGTTCCACTTGAGTGAACATTAGGACGTGACAATTTTACCTGTAACGTGAGACAATGCACGCAATCAAAAAAAGACGAGAAAGTGTAAAAGCTTTGAAATTGATTGGAAATTTGGAAGGCCAACAGTGACCGGATCTACAGTGTATTAATTTTGAGAAGTACATCTTGTAACAGCGGAAGCAAAAACACTTCCATCCAAAGCGCAGCAAAACTGCCAAGTGGCATAATAGTGCGAACATTTGCCGTATTTAAATTGTGCCATAAACATAAATGATAAATACTGCAATGGAAAGCTACTTCGTAATTGTAAAGATATACATACATACATACATACATACATAATCTTTATTTATACACGATATATTTAAAGCAGTATAGCTTGTGGGGTCGTGTGTTTAAAAATAAACTAACCTAATCCTATCAAAACGTATATACAAATTTTAATGTATAATTATTGTGAGATCAAATTAGAACCTGGATGTGTTTTATGTCTTGTAAAATAACACAGTTTTCATCGATACGAAACAATATTCAAGCTTATTATATTTCTCATTCAATTCGCATGCTTTATAGCCTCCTACGCAGACATTCTTTGGGCTCGTCACGCAATCTTCCTCCCCCACGAAATTATTGTGAGATCAAATTAGAACCTGGATGTGTTTTATGTCGTGGGGGAGGAAGATTGCGTGACGAGCCCAAAGAATGTCTGCGTAGGAGGCTACATGCTTTAACGCTTGAATTGTTTGTAATATTACTAAAAACAATTCAAGCGTGAACACTTCTGTTGTCGTTAATCCAGCTAAAGTTTTCGTTTTTGTCATTCAAGAACTCTTTCAACATTCGAGTAAAAATAAAGGTTTACTTTAAGTTTTGATCAAGAAAGTAAATACCGCCAGTGATGATGTTGGCCAACACTTTCCATCATCTAGTTGCTGCAGTCTGTATTATATAATCTGTGCCATCTACACTTATCTTTTTGCTCTGTAGATATGAATTAAGATCCACAGTATTTCTGTGTTTTGTGAAGTGATGTTTTTTTTTCATTTTTTGTCGATCAAATTTTCTCCCGGGAAAAATGGCGGTAAATTCGCACATACTCGCGCTTTTTTGGGGCGTAGATTTCACAGCCAGCCTCCGTGGCCAGCCTTACCTTTATATGTTTGTGTGAAGAAACTGTTATTGTCTCTATTACTATTACTGTCTGTTTCTTCTGGTACACATTTTAAGTGAGTTGAGTCAAAGAAATCTTAGCTAACATGAAGATACCGAAGTAAAAATTTGATTTTTGGTATTTGCACTATAACTATAGTCTTGCAACTCTGTAGCATCCCATGTGCATTGTGCTGAGGACATTCGTGTTGACATTTTGAAACCATTATCATTTAGTTGTTAAAGATGTATTAAAATTGGCTCAGGGATAGCACTTTAATTACTTATTATTACTTTATATATATTTATTAGTTAATTATTATTAATTAACTAATTAATTTGCATATTTTGGCGACTAAAAGTTTTTACTGGCGACCAGAAATAAACATTCAGTGGCCAAATGACCACTGAGGAAAAAAGTTAACTTGGAGGGTTGTATTTTCACACATTTTGTGTAATATCTCATCACACAGGAATAACACTCAAAGTATTCTTTTCTATATATCTTGAAACAAAAATTTCAGAGCATGAAGTACACCCATTGAAGTGCAATTGACCCCATATTGAATCTAATTGCAAGTTACATTTCATTGAATATAGTTTGACAATTTGGTCCCCAAGGGATATCTAGGGGACCTCTGATTGGTTTAAGTATAGTGACCTGTTTTTGGGCCTCTAAAATTGGCACCAATCATTCAGGAAAAGTCCTTTGTCTGACGGGTATTGAATAAACAAGAGGAATGACTTTTCAGAAAGTCTACAGAGAAGCTAAAACATGGCAAATGAAACAAAAATGTTTTTCAAATCTCTACTCTGAAAATACAGGTAGGCTAGCTGTGATCAATTCAAACAGAGTTCATCGTCAACTTATTTGAAGACCATTGGCATCACAAGAACACAAAAGATTTACTACTAATAGATAATTTCACGAACGTGGTTCCGCAAGGTATAAAATGCCTGCAGGTGAAACCTGTGTCGAAAGTTTAAGTCATACATGTAACACAAGGTACGCAAGGACAAATCTCTTATGTATCAGCTATCCTGAGCCAACAAAAAGTTATTCTAGAAATTATATTTTTAGCTGAGATTCAACTTTGTCTTTTGCTTCACTTTGCGTTTTTACTTACGCGTACTGTCTCATTCCTTTCAAAGTATAACTGCAAAGAAGTTCTTGCGGTTCGAACATTCTACAGCAAAGAAGTTCTCGTGCTTTATCATGCAAATACAAAGAAGTTCTTGCGGTTTCCAGGACTCAAGTTCAAGCAACCCACAATCAGCTGAACTTCTTCTTGCGGATGCAAAAAAGTCCTTGCGCGTGCATTATTTTTGGGCTGTAATGTACATGTAGGTGTTATGGCCCAGGTGAATAACATCCCCCGAGTTCTGAAGAATCCTTCATATCCTACCAGAGCTAAATTCAATAACTCCTTTATTATTCATTCAAACTATTTTCCTGTACTTAAAGTAGTTTCGCCATTTTGCTCTTACTATGTTTTTCTGCTTACCAAAAATAACACAACCTTGGCCCAATGTTTTCTTGGTCAACAGTTAAATAACCTGCAGCAAGCGGCACTTTTGAGTCACTTTGACACCACTGGTTCAAATATATCACAAAACTTTTGACGTAATCAGTTCAATATGACAAAGTTCTTTCCAAATTTGCTCAACAGCAGCTGGTTATGGTAAATTATGCATGTGGTTCTAACCAATCAGAAATGGGGAAATACTTTGAAGGAATAACAAGAGTAGTTATTAAACTAACCTTCACTTCATTATTGCATAATCTTGTAAAGCTTGCATTGTCAGGCCATGGTTGCCATACATTTCCACAAATCACAAAAGCAGGTGAACTGCAAAGAAATTTATAGCCTAAAATCAATCTTCATATACTCCAGAGAGGTCTTCTGGTATAACCATGGTACAATTGTATACCATTTAAATTTACAAAGTATAATTGCGTTCGTAGAATGCAGTCATAACGCAGACTTGAATTGAGTTTTATAGGACGGTGGACCTTGCACTGAAGTTGTGACAACTGATTTCGGATATTTTCTTGCATTCTTCAAAACATTTTTAATTTCAAGATGGCAGATCTTTGGAAATTGACGCTCTTAATGTAAAAAAAGAGAACTGCACTGAGTTAGTTAAGGAAAAATATCACTAAGAGTTTTAAGAAGGTGGGGTTTCTGGTGGGTGGTACCTAATGCCCATCTCAAAATTGGCATGATACATGTTAACTAAAAGTAACCATAAGTGCAAAAGGGTTTGAGACCAAAGAGAAATAGGTTTAGGGAAAAAAAGCAAAAAAGGGGTTAGCTTAGGTTTTGGAAAGGGCCAAAAAGAATCCTTTGGGTAGGTTTTGTGTTATTTTGAGACCTTTAAAACAAAACATATTCTGTGACCAATGGAAACTTGTCTGTTTCTGTGGTTGAAGATGTCACTCATGATTGGTTATAATGCAATTAACTTTCCAGACATATTTTCAGTGTTCATGGTTTTGTGAGTTTGACTGTAACCAGTCAATGTTGATAGTGGAGCTCCTCGATCTGCATCAAAGAAGTTGGTAGCCCATCAATCTGAAAAATGCTGGTTGTCATGCGACTGTTCGTACATGTACATGCATACTCCAAGCCCAATACCTTGAAAAATAAAATAGTAGCACTTGCCATCTTTGTATGTCATCTTTGTCATCTTTGTCTTTGTCATCTTTGTCTTTGTCATCTTTGTCTTTGTCTCTGTCATCTTTGTCTTTGTCATCTTTGTCTTTGTCTCTGTCATCTTTGTCTTTGTCATCTTTGTATGTCATCTTTGTCTTTGTCATCTGTCTTTGTCATCCTTGTCTTTGTCTGTCACCTTTGTCTTTGTCTTTGTCACCCTTGTTTTGTCTTTGCCATCTTTGTCTTGTATTTGTCATCTTTGTCTTTGTCTTTGTCATCTTTGTATTTGTCATCTTTGTCTTTGTCATCTTTGTCTTTGCCTTTGTCATCTTTGTCTTTGTCTGTCATCTTTGCCTTTGTCTTTTGATCTTGTCTTTGTCTGTCACCTTTGTCTTTGTCATCTTTGTCTTTGTCTTTGCACCTTTGTATGTCATCTTTGTCTTTGCCATCTTTGTATGTCATCTTTGTCTTTGCCATCTTTGTCTTTGCTTTTGTCATCCCTTTCTTTGTCTTTGTCATCTTTGTCTTTAGCTTTGTCTTATCCTGTACTATCATTATCATCATCATTATAATGATCATCATCATTATTTTATCATCATCATCATCATCATCATTAAAATCACTATCACCACCACCATCATCATTATTGCAATCAGTAGCTCTACTTTTAGGCTTTGCTGAATCTGTATTGTACCTCTGAGGTGGCCGAACACAGTTTTTGCACACACTCTTGCTGATGCGATTCAGCATGTGCACAAGGATTGGAGACAACAAACATGCTGTTGATTAAGCGATCATTTTATTTGCTCAATGCCTGCACTATCTGTGCCATATTTCTTCATAAATAAACATAGCATATTGAGAGTTTTACTCTTTAATTACAAAGGTATGTTAGGAAAGGTGCCAATACAAAGAACCCAGCAATTCTCGGATTTTTCTTTGTAAACAAAAGAACCCAGTTAAATGCAGTGCATGCGCAGTAAGTCAAAAAATTGTGCACCTAGTTCTCAAGAACGACTCATTAGAATTTGAGGAAATTTGACACCAAAATACTTTTGGAAATAACTGAAGTATTGAAAAAATTGAACTTTCACAGATGATTCTAGATATTCCAGTGAACCTTCAATAAGGGATAATTAAAGATCTCTCAGAGAAATTATTATTAAAATAGTGTTAATCTGTGAGTTTACATGTAGTTACCTACTTGTTACTAGCAAATTGTAAAGAAAATCTAATGACCAGATTTTTTGCAACTAAAACTGATTTTAAAGGCCTCTTTACAGTGATGTTGCTGTGGCATCAACAAATAAGTCTGCTTAATATAAAAAAAAAAACAATGTTTGAGTTGTTAACTTGATTGCTGCCATTTTTGGTGACCAAAGGATCACAGGTTTTGGAGAAAGAGGTCAATAAAACACCAGTATCAAAACCCCGCAAACCCGCAAAAAACCCTACCT
Organism: Platygyra sinensis; assembly: GCA_019787425.1. NCBI lineage: Eukaryota > Metazoa > Cnidaria > Anthozoa > Scleractinia > Merulinidae > Platygyra > Platygyra sinensis. Next base: position 2,168 of record JAHPZR010015638.1, on the reverse strand, counting down.
TAGACCCGCTTTATCCTTACTTTATTTGCTTGCTTTTTTTGTTGCGACACTGTCCACCGTAAAAACTGATTTTGTTGTTCTCGATCACGCGGTTTATTGGTCAGGATCAGGTGATGGGCTCCTGTCAGGATACAATAATAGCTTTGGTGCGTGCCGCCCGGTGGGGCCGGCTCCTCGAAAGGGTCTCCCTTGGGAACAAGGTTTAAACCTCGTGTATTCCTCGGTTTTCATCGTGTTAAAGTTCAGTTGCGAACACGTATCTGGGGGAATATAGTTCAACAAAGCAAAATTTAGGTAAGTGAGGTTGTGGAGAAGAGAACTACTAAAGTACGTCAAACGACATTGCGTTCAGGACAGACAGTGTCCAAAAAAAGCTTGAAGTAGAACAACTACATGTATAAGTAGCTTGCAATATTTATCTTGCCGGCCATGCATGGACGTGTTGGAAAGTCAGGAAGTGCATCAGTTTGTTTCGCGTTATAATATGTTTTTCAACTTAGCTTAGCTTAGATGCTGCTAAAAGAAACAGCAAATAAGAAAAGATTTTTTAGTAACTGGGCTTATCTGCAGTTCGGAAAGATCTGAAAGATGTCAACAGTGAAAGCGCTGATTTCGTTTGATTTCGGGTGATTTCAATGTGAACGATCAATTCGCACGAGTTCTTACTTGGCTGTTGCTCCGTGTCAATCTATGAGCTTACTGACAGCGATGTTTATCGAGTACAGAGCTTGAAATCATTTTGGTTCACATGTGCCGAGTGAAAAGGTTTAACTAACGGGCCGTGCAAACTTCAGACTGCGGACCGGCGATAAAATGCAGACTGCAGTAGACGTAAATTTTTAAAACTGAATCGTGTCACCAATTCCATCATTGTGAGCTGACCACAAACAGGATAACGGAAGCGTTTTTTAAAAGCGCAGACTTTCACTACGATTAGCCTGAATAACCCTGTGTACGGTTATGAGCACTTGGTAATGGAGCAGAATGGAGATAATAGCAAAGATATCAGTGACGTCACCTATTGTTATTAATATGCCAACCAGAGAACTATCGGCTGGTGAAACAAAGAGTTCTTTTGTTTAACGTTTTCAATATTTAAATAACAAAAACAATGTTAGTAAACAAATATCTTTGCTATACCATAACCGCACCATACATGTAGTTCACTGTTTTATTATACAATAACGACATGCGTGGTTGCATGTCGTTATAACGTCAAGCTTACTTTTACGGACAGCAGTTCTTCAGAGTACAGCTCAAGGAATGCTCTGGAGTTGCCTGGTCACAACTGTACTCCCTAAATTACTGGAAGTTGAGCCTACATCAAGGGCAGATTTTAGAATCATTCTAGTGTGCAAGCAAAGCTGCCCACAGGGGCATAGCTAAGGGGTTGCTAGGGTGCCCATGACCCCTCCCCTTTTGTAAGCCTTCTAAGCAAATAACCTACAGGAGGTGGTGAAAATGATGTGACATTGGCCGTATTTATATTAGGGACGAATTATCCATCTGAGGTGAATTACATGTCTGAGACGGGTACCAGTAACTCGTCTGCCTAAGATGGGTTCCTTGTTTAGGTATAAATCTGGTGTTTAGACAAATGATGTGGCTAAATTCGTCTTAAACTGATTCGTCTGTCAGCACATCTGTAAGAGGGGCTGACAGACTAATCAACTGAAGACGATATCTGACCAAATAATTTGTCCGAACACTAGATTTATACCTACTTATCCGTCCCAGGATGCCAAATTGTCTGAGATGGATAAATCGTCTTCTAATATAAATTTGGCGTCAGATAATGTGTCTCTAGTATAAATTCGGCCATTCTGGTGAGTACTCTCTCTTTGACACTGTGTGACGCCCTCCCTTTGAAAAATCCTGGCTATGCCCCTGAAGCACGGGTGAAATATTTTTTAAGAACTTTTTTTTGTCTTAATGTGATAATGTTTCAACTTACAACTAAAAGCAAAATGGCAGTATTTCCTCTAAAATAGAACTGCAAGCGTTTACTTAGAGCATAAGATGTCAGTATTAAATTACATGTAATATTGAAAGTGTGCATGTTAATTTCAATCTTTTCTTACCAAAACAACATTCAAGCTATGGGCAGTCAAACATTGTGACTTTTCTAAATGTTATTCAGGGAACATTGTTTAGTCTATTGACTTCAC
>JAHPZR010015637.1:10000-42500 GCA_019787425.1 Platygyra sinensis | reverse complement strand
CCTCAGAGAATAATTCCTTGAAAAAATTCAAGTTTGAACCCTGTGAGAGTGTTCGATATATTTTCAGAAATGCGAAGCGATTCTAAAGAATGTTTTGCTTTTGTTGTGGACGAATTCTCTTGGCTTCGGCATACTATAAGAACCTCGACTCCCGGGAACGGTTTTTCTAAAATACTGAAGTACTTTAGGTCATTCCCCACTACTGCATTGCGCATCCCTACTGCCCATAATTTTACCCGTGATTAGCGCGTGCATTAGAAAATGGTGGCTTTTTCTTTACGGCTAGCTAGCTGGATCTCACCAAAGAGGTAAATCGTCATTTTCTTGAAAACGACTACGGTGACCAATCATTTTTTTCCTGTTGTTTTGAATTGAGTAATAAATTTCTCTGTGTAAAATAAATATGGGCCGATTCTCAGTGTTGAGCAAAAAGCAGCCTTCGGTAACGTGAATTTAGCAAACAATCGTGACTATAATCATAGTGCTATTATAAGGATTTATATGGAATAAACAAGGTGCTGTTGCTCCTAAACGAACATGGGGACCCCTCATTTTTATTTCCAAAATATATATATGTTATTGGTCGGCTGGGAGGTCCGTATAGGGAAAAACTGTGACCGAGGTCTTGAAAATGCTGCCCGAGGCCGCAAGTTTGAGCAAAATCTCAGTGTAGGTTCTATTTCAGTGGAATGGCCATAAGGAGGTTCGAAAGGGTTTTTCGTTGCTGCAGTGTTTGTGAAACGATGGAAGATTACGAAAAAACTATGCAAACTATATGTCTCCTTGCAACTCTATTGCTGGCCTATACTTTAAGGGTACTTTTGACGTCATATTAGTTACCATGGTAACGCACAAGGTCCACAAAAACGTCCATTGAGTTTTAGTTTTTGTAAATTATCAGAAAAACTAAATCGGTGACCTACCATTTTTATTTCTTTGTTAGGACTGATTTACACGGTACGACATGCAACAAGTTTACGACAGGCCTACGACATGAATTGTTTCGAGTAAATCAAACCTACAACTCGCTTACGACTGTTGTGTACGTCAAAAAAATTGCCGTAGGATTTTAAAACATGTTTTAAAACGCTGCGATAATCGTAGCCGAACTCTATGGAACATAAGTATTTTGTGGCAAATTTCTACTGAGTAGGGGACGAAGGAGAAGTTTTCTTGCGTCAAAATGGCGGACGAAGTTGTTGTTGACTGGTTCACATGAAGTCGTTTCTCGAAAAGTACGGAACAAATTAAAGCGAGAAACATCTCGTTAGAAAGTTTTTCCAAAGCACAGGACAGCTAAAATATTTGTTCAGGGTTGTTATAACTTTTTCGTTCCGTAAATCCCGGTGCAAACGTTTGCATATTTAATTTTGTAAGTGAAAATGTCGTACGCGTGTAAATGGTCCCAAGTCATATCGTAGGCCCGTCGTAAGCTTGTGGCATGCGTCAAAGTCGTACCGTGTAAATCGCCCTTTAGAAAGTTCCCTAAATTCTTCAACTTTTCAGAGATTATGGAAAAAATTTATCCGGTAGAATTAAAGATATTTAAAGAAAATGCGATTTGTGGCTTACAGAAAATTCTACGAGATAAATTTCCCCGAAACTTTTATATTTGAAGTGCCATCGTGAATGATGCGTGTATGCAAAAAATCAAGATAGGTCACCTGGCAAAATTTTGAGCTAGAAACAAATGTTTTCGGCAGATTTTATTTCCGGTTTGCGCGATTTTACGCAAGAGTTAACTTCCGGTGTGCTAATTTTGATTCATTCAGCTGACGTGTGCGCCTTAGTTATGGCGTGTGTAGATTGCGCGCGTGCGTGAAGCTAAAAACCCTTTCCAGCCTCCTTAAAATCAATTTTAGTTCAGAAACAACGACCACTTTAACTGGTGGAAAGTATCTAGCTACTGTCTAAGCTCATGCCGATCCAGTCGACGTATGAGTTGAGCAGTGTGCTGCTAGTTTTGTCTCCGAACAAATCAATCACCGCGTTCGTGTATTGATTACCATATATGGTTTTGTCCTTGAGAATCGAATTAATCGAGCCAACGTTTCTTTCTGCAAAAAGGCACGCGCAGTGATAACCTTTTTTCCGTTTACATAGTTGCACACTTTTCCAAGCACAGTGCTGACAACTAAGGCGTGGATCCACATGAAGCTTTATTTTGGCTGGGTATTATGTTTTTAATGCAAATATCTCGTTTACGTTTCAAGCAATCAAGAATCTCTATGCACATTTCACATATCTATGTTCTGGGTCGTTTTGTAAATTTTGGGGGGGATTTTTAGGTATATTTGGAGATAAATAGTTTTTCTCAAAGGATTAGTAAAATTTATGGAAGTAGGAAATTTTGAAGATTTGGTGTTGTTTTAAAATTAGAGTTTGAAGTTAAAAATTGGTAGATACACTCCAAACAGTTGCCCAACAACCTGGGGTGCTATTGTGCGGTCGGGCAACTGTCTGGTGGTGTTCCATAACCCTTTTTTCCCTTTCAACCTCTCTTTAAACTTACCAAAATTTCACTTAAATTCAGGTGCACCCCCGCCTTAACTAAAACTAAATTAAATTAAACAAAATTCTGGATTATAATCTAATTCAACTCAAATTATTCAAAGGCTCCTGTCGTCACCAAACATTGATTAGTCAATAAGCTACTCCTTGCATACGGCTGGCGCGCGGGAAATTTGAATTGACTAATCAGGATTCAGCAGGCGGGAAAAACTTTACTGTCCTCACGTCAATGTTAGTTACAGGAAAGGCATTGAAATCAAGCAACGTTTCTCATTGCAGACTGCATTAAATATTCACGAAAGAGGATATACAATTTCCAAAACCGTATCACATCTCAAAAAGTGAAAAATATGAAACATCCTGTGTCTCCAAGCTTCTAATTTGGCGCCAAAAATAGTAGTCCGTCGAGCGTAGTCATGTAGGATAATAGTTGTCTTATTTTGAAGAAAATGTGCTCTTCGTCGTCAAATTTAACCCGGAATTCTATAGTTAATTATTAAAAGAGGCCAAAGCAACTTTAGCATTGTCTTTATTTTAGCTGGCGCCCAAGAAAAAGGCTGTTTTCGTGTCGTTTCGGTAGGACAGCTAAGTTTTGACTGCCGCACGTACTGCGGGCTCAGCCGCCGTATGCAAGGCTGCGCATACTCGTTCATTATCTGCGCGAGCGGACGCGCGAGCTTTTGTAATAATGACGTTGTTATTTGTTTCGTCACGTGGTTTGACAGTGTATCGCTATGAACTGGCGTCGCTTAACCATTTGTGTGCCAATGGGCAAGGTAGAGAAGATAATAAGAAAGAGGTAGGACAAGGTCACTAGTATTATTGCTGGTTAATGTTATTTTAATTATATATCTCGAGGCTTAATAATACCTTAAAACGGCCAGTGGTGTTTATCTTCGCAGAAGAGATTTGGAAGAAGAGCTTTGTAAGAGAATTAAAATTATCAACCAGCTTGAAGAAGAAATACTCGAACGATGGTGAGAAAATTTAAACCTTTTTTGCTGTTAATTCCTTGCACATTTGATTAAATTAAATTTGTACAAAGCCTGCGTTCTTGAATTTATTAAGAAGTTAGTTATTCAATGATAATTTTTGTTATCCAAGGGAAAATTTGGATAGTTTGAACTCCAGGCGCGAAAGACAAACGCAATCATTGATGGCTGCCAAAGAACGCTACGAAAAGGTTTCAAGGGATCGACAGTTTCTGATGGAGGAATTCCAACGGATTGAGCTTGATCTCAAAAAAGCCCTTAAAAAGAAAAAAAAGGCCTTGCTAGAAAAAATGTGAGTGCTATATATAATTAAGACAAAACATGCACCTTTTTCACGCGAAAAAGATCCTAAATGACACTTTGGTCACTTAAAGAGTGCATCTACACTAAAAGAAATAAGTAAATTCTCCACCCAGACTTGAATTAATAACTGAAAGTTTTCTACATTTTTCCCCGACAAAAAGACATGGTCACCGTTCACCTCCAACGAAAGAAGAGAAAATTATCAAAGAAATGGTTTCATTGTTCAGAGGAAACGCAAGCTGCTAGCAACATTCCACCATTGCATTCTAGTGTTTATGGAAACAATCAAAAGCGAGCTGATGGCTTTTGCAGGAAATTTTTAGTTTAAAGTTTTCCTGTGTTTCCAGAATAAAACCTTCGGTTCAAATAGCAAATTCGATTTTTAATACTAAAGTCGACATTTTCTTTGTAAATCCGTGGTTCTATCGCCATAATTTGATTGTTTCCTCTTCACAGGGACGTTAAGCTGCGAGTCAAAGAGCTAACAGAGCAGAAGGCTGCTATTGAACGTAAATGTGAGGTACTTTGGGAAATGGTATTCTGTTTGGACCAAAGTGAAGAGAGGCGAGAGTGGAAGGAAAACCTGCGTCGGACGCGCTCGCAAAGCGACATGGTCCACACGGTGCCAAAGCCTGCACTCGAAAAGCGTCCCAAGGACAAGGATTGGCTGGAGTGAAATAAATCATACAATATGGAAAATATCTATACTTAGTAAATGTGGATGATATATTAAAAACTCAATGCGTGGACTCTATGTTCTTCGTCACTGTTAAAAAGAGGAATTGCCGATTTTTGAATGCAACAGATTGTGTTTTTTCCATAGTTATGATTAGATTTATGTGAAAATTCAACAAAAACATGACTCAGTTGGCTTGTTATTGTACCGGCTACAAGAACAAGTTCACTGTCCAAAGACATTGAGTGTCTTAGAGATTCAAAGATTTGAATTCTAGGGCAAAAACACTCTTTCTATTGTTGACTTTCTAGAGTGAGATACCGACCAGCAGCTATCGATCCGTAGTCCAATAGGTTTAAACGAGACCATTAGGAATAAAACGAATTAGTATATACCAAAACAGTGGATAGCGTTGAAGGCGAACTCTGATTGGCTAGTCAAACTCCGAATATCCTTTGCTATTTACCTCTGAGCAACTCGGGAAATAATGGCCTCCCAGTTTGCATCCGTGACAAGTAAAGAAATCATCCAAATTAATTTTTTGTTAGGTATATTATCTCACTGTTTTAGTATATACTTAAACAACTGTTCACCTCAGTGTCGGTGGCTGGCAGTGAATAGTTGTTAACTATTCATTCATTCATTCATTCGTTCATTCATTCATTAATTATACAACTGAAATGCATACACTCACGCTCGCGCTCACACGATGAGCTCGTTCGCGCGCGCTTAGAAGTGACTACAATGGAACCCCGCTCTAACGAAGTGTCACGGTACCGAAAGAAGTGTTCGTTATAGCGAGGTCTTCGTTATAGCGAAGAACCCGTTATAACGAATCATCTGGAGGGGGGGGGGGGGGGGTGGGGGGCGGGGTATTTTAGAAATTTTTTGCAAAAAAAGTCGTGGCCCTCCCACTTTCCAGATTGGATTAATGCATGGCCCTTCACAAATACCTAAACAAAAGCATCTGACCCTCCCCCCATCTCCTCCAAGACAAAAATAACCGGAAGTGGTGCTCACATGACCGCGTGTCAAGAGAGAAATGGCCAACTATGTAAATTTTGCCAGAAGGATGAGACTACCAGCGCTCCACTTCCAACTCTACGACCATATCCCGACTATGGCAAGCTACCAGCTTCCATTATCTTTCTTGGAGTGCAAACCCCACCAATGGCCATGAGGCGGACGACTTAATCCAGGCTCGAGCTCAGATTAAGAGATTGTTTCACGATGAGAGTAAACTAGTCAGTGGGGACAGTGAAGCTATTAGAAAGTTCTCAGATAAATACATTACCCGAAAAGCTTGTAGCAGAGTATGCTGAGCACCTTGCCCAGATAAAAATGCGCAAGGAGAAGAAGAAAGAGGAGACTGAAAGGGAGCGAATGAAACGGCTGAACCGGGAGTACAATGATATTGACTGCGTTAGGGACTGGTCAAAAAGCATTGGGGGGGGGGGGGGTGGGCCGGAGCAGAGAGGGGGTGGGTCATCAGTTTTTGAACCCTTGGTAAGGGGTGGGTCATGCAATTTTCAGCTACCCATAGGGGTGGGTCATCCTGGGTTTTTTTTTATGGGAATTGGCACACATTTGACACAATCTACAACAAAGGTAACTCTTTTTGCACAAATAAAAGCAAGTGACACACTCAAACACCAACCCACGATCTGGCATGCGCACAGCCATATCACTCAGGTAGTTGCAGCCATAGACAGCAAAACACCCCTTTATTAAAGCCCCAGCTCCACACAACACCTGTGGGAGCTGTTGGCTAGTATGCGTAAAGAGCTTGACAGACTGTGGGTTGGTGATGGAGTGTGTCACTTCCTTTATTGTCTTATAAAATAAAATCTTTTCAGTTACAAAGGACAAAAACTTTTCAACCCGGATTTGTAAAAGTACACTTGGCTGGTGTACAAATAAGAGATGGTAACTTATGTATTGTAAAATCTGTACAAAAGCAAACGGATTGAGTAAGGAGTCCCAGGACAGAAATATTCAAAATACTGCACTCGGTTGACATGCTGGTATACAAGAACACCAAATGGCCAACTTGTGTCTACATGATTAAGACTATAACACAAACAGTGGTGATGTATTTTTAATCAAGATACGATGGACGAACCCTAAGAGTTGATATGACATTGGGTCTACATGCTATTTTCCCCCAAAGATACGGGACACATGCACAAGGATCTGGGAGCTGTCGGGCTATATTTGACTCCCAGGACTCACTACAGCCGTTTTCTGCATGGATCACTGTTCTACGTGCCTTGAGGCCTAGTGTGAAAAGTTAAAGGTCAAGTTTTCTTAGAGTTTACAGTCATGACTTAAAGTTGCAAGGGTAATGGCAAACAATATAATTTTGCATAATTTTGCATTGTCGTTAGCAAATAAATCTAAAACGTGAAGAACATCACAATTTCATCCACAAAATGTTTGGTTTTTTTTCGGATTATGCAACCAAATATGTCATGTCTTATAGGGGGGGGGGGGGGGGGGTGGGTGGGTCATGTGATTTTCAGCCTCTATTTAGGGGTGGGTCACTCAGTTTTGTGCCAAATGGAAGGTGTGGGTCATCTGTTGTCTAACCACCACATTTCGAAATGCTCCGGCCCATCCCTCCTGTACTTTTTGACCAGTCCCTTAGACTGTACAACCCCGATAAGCTGTCATCCTTGAGGGTAGACGAGCTATCCTTGTACTTTTCCGACCACAAGATCACCTTCAAAGGGAAGAAAGCTGAAAAGGTCACAATGATACAAGCGCACATTGGCATGTTGTTGTACGATTCAATGGAGTGTCAACAACCTCGGCAGCCCCCGCTTAGAAATGTGTTGTAGCAAGTGACTTCATCACTTTCCAAGGTGGAAACTGACTCGAAAAGTGATGTAGTAGATCGAGTTCTCAAGTAGCTCAAGTAACGAATCATCACCGGAGACTGATTTTATACCAGAACCACGCGCACAAACATTACCGCCGTCAAAATATGGACGAAAGCGGGCACAGGTTGAGAGAGGCAACTACGTTATTTGGGAGAAAATAGTTTTTTGATATAATATTTTGACACCTGTTTAAAATAATTTAGATTAATTTTGACTGGTAGCTTTGCTCGTATATACAAGTTTTAAGTTTCTGTACACTTTGCGTGTTTGTTAACGAATAAGAGTCAACTAACCGACATGGAGTAATTTTTTTCCCTGCCAAAAAAAACTATGCCCCTTCCCCAGTTGCATACAAAACAGGTTCGAAACTCCCCAATTTGTAAAATATTTGCTAATGACCCTGCCCTCCGAAGCCCCGGCCAACCCCCTCCAATAAAAAACGTACCTTCCCTTAGTATCACCCAACTAGTGGACTAATGCAAATCCTGCATTTTGATTGGCTACGCTACTAGGCGGTTTTTCTTTCATGTTTTTCCCCAATGGATTATTCTTAGAATGCATTTGCTAACTTTATCATTGCCTTTTCTGTCCGACTAGTTGGGTGGTACTAAAACAACAAGACCCTTCGCCCTCAAGGGCCACAGGTCAATAGCCCATTCGGCTTCGCCTCATGGGCTATTGACCCGTAGCCCTTTCAGGCTACGGGTCTGTGAATTGTTAATTGGCCACAGTACAGAGATTCGGAAGCTGACGTTTCGAGCGTTAGCCCTTCATCGGATTCGCTCCGACGAAGGGCTAACGCTCGAAACGTCGGCTTCCGAATCTCTTTACGGTGACCAATTCATATTATCAACTCAGCTGATAAAACCAAATTATCTTGTAGTACTCCCACCGACTGCAGCACCACGGTTTCTTTAGAAACTTACCCCCTTTAAAAGGAGGAGTATTTGACACTAAATTTCTGCCTACTTTTTGGTTCTAGATGATGTTTCTTGCTACGAGAAAACACATTCTTTGTCATGGTTTCACCACAGTCTCAGCAAATCGAATTTCACCTCAATTACAAACCGACCATTCGATATCTGGCCTTTGTTCAATCGGGTTTGTTTTTTGGTTATAACGTGTCCAAATGCTCCCCTTACATATCATATAAAAATTGGTCTGGGTTTTCCAGTTAAGCGAGCGCTTCAAGAAAAGCCTTCGAAAATTGAAACAGTCCAGGATATATCCATTTCTAGATATATGGTGACTTCACTACCAATGGCAACATGCTTGATGACTATAACACAGTGCAATTCTAATAAGTCTCACACCTGATCTACTATCCACTATGGTCCCAAAATCTGCGAATCCGCTCGATTTACCCCCAAAATGCACAATCCGTGCCCTTTTTAAGACCAAATCCGTCGATTGCATCGAGTTGCTGCGACAAAAATCGCCCGTGTAAACGGGCCTTAAAACTTCTGCGATGCGAACAGACGAGAGTCTTGCCGGTACAACTAGTCCGATTTCTGACAGTTGTTGTAACAAGGTTTGCAATAAATGCCTCCCCCGAATAAAACGCCGCCCTCAAATAAACGCCGCATCTTAAGTGCCAAAAATTTAATAAACGCCGCGGCATTTATTCTGTAAAGAAGGGTTGGATGAGTTTTTCCGTGGTAGTTCTAGAATAATTTCGGAATGCCGGGTATGTAGTTGTACTAGTAGTCGTAGTGGTAGTCGTAGTGGTAGTCGTAGTCGTAGTGGTAGTCGTAGTCGTAGTCGTAGTCGTAGTCGTAGTCTCAGTCGGAGTCGCGGTCGCGGTCGCGGTAGTAGTAGTAGTAGTGGTAGTGGTAGTAGTAGTAGTAGTAGTAGTAGTAGCAGTAGCAGTAGCAGTAGTGGTAGTGGTAGTGGTAGTGGTAGTGGTAGTGGTAGTGGTAGTGGTAGTGGTAGTGGTAGTGGTAGTGGTAGTGGTAGCGGTAGCGGTAGCGGTAGCAGTAGCAGTAGCAGTAGCAGTAGCAGTAGCAGTAGCAGTAGCAGTAGCAGTAGCAGTAGCAGTAGTAGTAGCAGTAGCAGTAGTAGTAGCAGTAGTATCCAGACACTGCTCGATCTAGCCAACAAGACCAAGAAGACAACAGGAGACAGGGCGTTCTTTGCAGCCGCGCCGACCCTGTGGAACGCCCTTCCAGACGAGTTGAGAGCTTTGGGCAGTCTCAAAACTTTTATGTCACGGTTAAAAACTCGTTATTTTAAATTAGCCTTAAGCTTATAACCTATAATATTTTATCATTGATATAATATTTTTACTTCGTATCCATATACTAACTATTTAGAAAAGCTACACTTTTTTTATCCATTTCACTCTAGTATTATATTAATGTAAAGCGCATTAGACCATATACCAAGGTATTTTGCGCTATATAAATAATAAAATCATTTTTATGTTATGATCTCTTGGTTAGTGTCGTTAAGTTGTTAGGGAAGGGTTTTCAGATTCAGGAAATGGGTACCGCCCTCATACTTAGGAAAACATTCAGTGCAAAATTAGTATGATCTGTTTCCTTTCTGAGCATGATCGCCAAGGCGAAAGAGGCGAGACCACCAAGGAGAACGAGGAGCTACTGAGGAGGATTCACTCGTCCTCCCCATTATAATTAGAAGGTTTAATCATGATCTAAATTCACACAAAAAAACGGCTCTTAATTTAGGAGCCGCTAAACTCGCAAAAGCAATGATCAATGCGTACTGTGGTATAGTCTTATAAAGTTCTTGTTATTTTGCTACACAGGTCTACACAGACTGTAAAATTTTCGCTGAAAAATGTTCATTTATGCAAATGTGCGGCATGGTGTCCAGATGTTCTCACAGATAAACCGCATCCCCGATTTGATACGAATATTTTGAGCAAAAACGTGCGTCTTATACGCTGGTGTTTACGGTAATCGCTCTTTCCAAAACATCTGTTCCTTTTAAAACGTCAGTCCAAACATCAGTCCAAGCTCATTTCTGCCTCTTTACTCCGTGTTGGACAACTTGACGAACAAGTTTCTATATCAAATGCAACTAGTAAGTAAGTAAGTAAGTAAGTAAGTAAGTAAAACCTTTATTTAAAGAGGGTAGACACTTAATAGCCAAAGGCTAATAAACTTGTGGCCCTCATAAAATACACAACTATATACAATCTAAAAATAACTGGGAATTTCGTGATATTTTCCGGGAAAATTTTAAAAGCCGTTCTTTCGATTTCATAATTCAATTTGAATGTTTACTTAAGTGTTAAGGGAAAAAAAATATTTTGTTTAAAAAATAAAACAAGAATATACGGGAATGTCAGTACTTTTCCTCTTTTCAGAAGATTTAAAATAAGAGTGAATTTTAACAATCAAAAAGCAAACAACACATCAGAGTAAGGTATAGAGTGTATGCACATGACGTCATGGCAGCCATATTGTTGTTGCAAAACAATAAAACGGCGGCCATGTTGATGTACCAAACCAATCCTGTGAGAGTTCAACTCCTTTCTTATGTAAACAGTTTCTTTTGTTCCAATCAATTTGCATGGCTTAGGACACCAGGGCCGTAGCCAGAAAAAAATTTTGACTGAGGCAATGTCTATGAATAACTTATGACTGAGGCAATCAGTCCATGGTTGAGTTCTCTTCCTAGGTATTAGGTACTATAAACAACAAAAGCCAAAGAAATGACCGAGGCAAGTGCCTCGGTTGGCCTGTTATTAGCTACGGCGCTGGACACGTGAGTGAATACAGTCTATAAAAGTTGTTCATACCGGGCTTTTCTTTCCATAAAGGGAAAGTAATTTATGATTGTAGAGATCACGCTACAACTAAACTATTCTTTTATTAAAAAAAACTGAAACTATGGAACAGTCAGTTCTTTCACTATAAACAGGACCAGTCCGAAGTCAGTCAAAAAACACACCGGTCGAAAGGCGGGTGCCATAGCAACCTCAAGTTTTTCGACCAATCAAATAACCACCCTTAAAAATATTGTACCATTAAAAACGCAAGTCATAGTTTTCAAAATTTTCAACAACATTGAAATTCACCTCTGTTGACTGATACCACTACACCTGCTAATCACTCGGTGGTGAATTTATAACCTTCTAAAGTCAGAGGGTTATCTTCTTCAATCCCAAGGTAAGCGCTTTTTAAACAAGAAAGCCTCTTATTATTACTGATGAAACTAAAACTGGGGCAAATGCTGCAAAAGCTAATTTAATCGAAGAGAGAGGATGTCAGTTCAGCATCCAAGCGTTCAAGAGCCAAAAGTACTTTGAACTGAAGAGTACTAGAGATCCGAAAGTCACTTATTGTGCAGTACCAAGTAAAAAGCAAGAGAAATAGTTCAAGACTAGACATGCACCGAGACGCAAAAAATTGTGACCTCTAACTCGAAAACGTTGCTAACAGCTAGCCGTTCGTAAGCCGTTCAGCAGGCACTCAAACGCGATTAGATAGGCTATTCAAATGGCTCCTGCTACATCAGACGTCTACATCATTTACCAGTTCAGAAAATATTGTCATCCCTTCGAATGACTCGAGCTATCCGTTCAAAATATTCATTCGCCGGAGCTATCCGTTCCAAAGATATCGCCAACTTTTCGAACTGCTCGTCGCAATCCATTGAAAAAACACAAGACGTTGTTCGTGCAGAAAAAAAATTCATCAGCTGTTCGAATTCGTGCAAGCGGTTCCAAGAAATGATCCAGCCTTCTGCCTAGCTAGTAAGCTGAAGTGTGTTTTCGAGTGCAAAAAAACTTTAAGTTAATCTTTTACGCCACGTTCGTTGGCATTGAGTTATAATCGTTCACCAGACATGCTCAAAAGAAAAAAGCCTTCTTCGTGACAAATAATAATCTTGCTACAGAGAAAAAAAACGAGCAAATCAATTTAGGGAGAAATCCTTTTCAGCGGCTGAATTAGATAGTCAAACTGTTTGGTTTGTCAAATAATAGACTACAGTTTGGGCAGTCCTGTTGCAAAGTCGTACTTTTATCCAGGTAAACCGTTCCCTCTTCTATCAATGAAGAGCAGGATAACGACCTCAAAAGTACTGTAGTAAAGCCAAGATTGTCAAAAAAAGATCGAAAGATCCGTCAACGCACCAAGTTAATTTTCTTAAAATTAAAGACAAGAAAATGTGGCGATATGATTACTGTTTATTTCTTTTGGAAGGTTAAAAAATCGTTAAGCGCTGGCCAAACGGAGTCGCAAGTAGACGCAAGTTGAAGACTTGGGTCTACTTGCGACTCCGTTTGGCCAGGTCTTGCGTGCACTTGCAATGACTCGCGATGACTTGTGCTCACTTTGGTCGAGATGAAATAAAGGATAGTCTGCCTAAGAGAATATTTTTTGTGACTTCCGTGTCCGTTTGGCCACCCAACGCAAGTCTCTACGCAAGTTCAAGTTGCGTCCACTTGCGATTACTTGGCTGTCCGTTTGGCCAGGGCTTTAAAAAATAGTGATCGTCAGTAGTCAAAAAGCAAGCAAAACGCCAAAGTAAAGTATTAACTACATTCACACTGGGCTTTTCTTGTCTTTCACTGAAACCGAACTGGTACAGTTATTTATGGAAGTAAATGTCACTGCAACAAGTTAGTTTTTCACTAAAAAACCTGAAACCTGAAACTGACAGTTCTCAGTTTCATCAAAAACAGGAAAATTCAAATTTGGAAAAACACGCCAGTCAAAATGTGGATGCATGGTAGCATCATGCTCTTCCACCAATCAAATTAGACGCCTTGAAAGTTTTATGCCCACACTCCCGGACTCAATAGGGTTACTAAACAAGGAATTAAGAAAGCCTTGGCCAATTAAACTGACGTAAGTCATAACTGTTTCAGTTTGCGACAAAATTGTCACCTTCACAGCTGTTGACTGAGTCCACTACATTTGCTAAACAGCAAATGCACAGAAAAATCGAGTAAAATGACTTTTTTTACATGTCGTCCAACTATTCTCCACTGTGCTGAGGGCCAGATCTTGTTAAGGAAAGTATGAAGGACAAAGGGGATGGAGCTTGTTAATGGCAGTTCATCGTATCCTTTCTATATTATTTTTATTTTGCAGTTCAAGAGTGACAGAACCATCATTATGCTTTTTAAATAGATAAATCTAAAAATTCTTCACATTATACAATTATTATTACATTAAATAGCGAAAAAGTATTTTATCGATATTTTATGGTGGACAGCAGCTCAGGAAAAAAATATTTTTTCATCGATATTTTATGGTCGGCATTAGCCACACGTTTTAAAAAAATCTTCAATTCGACTCAGGTAGACCTGTTTCTTGAAATACTGTCTCGATTTCAACTAAGAAAAGGAACCATTCCTACTGACTCCAACAGTGATCAATATCCGCAATGGCCGCCAACAATGGTAAGAAACGAACATGCCTTGCTCTCCATGACGCTTCTTCAATATTAAAACCCGGCCCTGAACAAGAGTTGTTGGTTTCACTTCTCTTTTCCCAAGCCAGGAGCGCCACACATTATGATGAAAGCTCGTGACTAATTCACTACTAGATTAGCAACTGGAATTAGCATTGTTTTAAAATTCAGGAAATGAGTACCGGTCTAATATTCAGGAAATTATTCAGTTCAAAATTATTATGATCTGTTTCTTTTCTGTGCAAGATCGCTGTTCAACACTCAGGCGAACGAGGAGCAAGGACGATTCACTCGTCCTCTCCAATAATCGTTCTTCTTTTAATATTAGTATCCGGTTGCCGAAGATATAGTCTTAATTATTAACGCGAAGACGTTTTTGCAACGCTATTATTTTGCTTATTTATTCGGCAATCTTTTGGCCAGAGAGTGCGCGACCATTCCCCCGAATATTCCTGCAAGAAGGCCGTATTTAGAAAAATGAACCCAAAACCTTTGAAAACTCTTCTCTTATCTTTAGTGACGGCTGATACACTCGGTCGCTTATTTTGGCTATCTATTAAGGTAAAATTGTTCGAGTATAAATGACATAATATGGTGAAAGAATTAAGAAAACAATAACTAGAGAAAGGAAAAACGTCTTGGAAACATCTTGACTTTTTTGTAAAGACTGATGCAATTGAGCGGACGTTAAATTCACTTTTTTAGCAACCTGTGCACCTTTTAAGAACTCGTTGGTAGAAAAATCATCAAGAAGTTTTGCGTAATTTTTCATATTTTGGCGGATAAGTAAGTACACATCTTCTCTTTGTAAGGTTCCGCTTGTCAATTTTTTTCTTTTTAATTAAATAAACAAAAAGGTTGGTATAAAATTTAACATTTCCCAATAAATGAAAGTAAAAACTTAAAACTCGCCTGAGTTATTTGGATAAAGAAATGTTTTTAAAATAAAAGTTAATAAAACAGTTAGGTGTCATAATAGTGCGTGGAATTTTTTCGGGAGGCGGCTTCATCCTGGCCGAGCTCTTGTTGCAATAACCTCATTAGCATTTTTTGCTTTGCCAGTGCTTACAATACATTTCGCGGTTCCAACCTATTATCACTCCCTCTTGTGGTTATGTAACGTGCCAAAAAAGCAGAGAGAATTTCTTGGACAGCGAAATCAGTAAAGTCGAAGCCAGAACCGAATAACTCGTGGACAAGCAAAAAAGGAAATGTTAGCTGACAGCGCTCTTATCCCGCTTATTCCTGTTAGTTTTCCCCATTTCTCACGGGCCGGGTGGTGAAGACGGCTCTATAAAAAAAAACACACACACACACAAAATTGATTGCGTTTGATAGCCGAGTAATTCGGCCGAATGACAATCGATTGTTGTCCGTCTCGGGCTTCTTTCGTCGCGGCAAGAAAGCCACAGCCAAATTAGCGGATATTTTTTTCTTTCTATTGATATACAGTTTGTGGTAGTTTCCTTAAAAACAACGCCGGTACGTTTCTATTTCTGATGAACACCCGCGAAGGTATTGTGTTACCTTATGGTCCTCCTACGTTTTATATTTAGCAATTATTGAATGAGGCTGAGTAGGATATGAAGAATTCTGCAGATCAAGGAGAGTGTTATCCACAGAGGCCGAAGGCCGAGGTGGATAACACCCTCCGAGATCTGCAGAATTCTTCATATCCTACGAAAGCCGAATTCAATAATTGCTTTATTATTCATTCAAAATATTTCCCCGTTCTTAAAGGAGTTTCGCCATTTCGCTCTTTGTTTTTCTGCTCACCAAAAAAAACACAATCTCGTCCCCAGATTTTCTCGGTCAACGGTTCAATAATCTGCAGCGGGCTGCACTTTTGACGTCATCGATTCAATAAATTTCAGCGGGCTGCACTTTTGACGTCATTGATTCAATATGACGAAGATTCTTTCCAAATTTGGTAAACAGCAGCTGGTTATGGTGAATTATGCGTGCTGCTTTAACCAATCAGAAACGGGGAAATATTTTGAATGAATAATAATATTTATTATTCATTATTATCTACCCCACATTTCGACTGTTCCTCCGGCCCAAATGTGATGAAGAGTTCTTTCTTATCCACCTTTTGGAATTGAGATGAACAAGGTTGGCCTGTTTAAAGGGGGCGAACAAAACTGATATTTCTTCCGTTTGTTAGCTCATGGGCGATGTTCTATTGTCTGTGTTGAAATCGGGATGCAAACGCACTCAAAATGTGTGGAAAACAAAAACGTTCATAAATATAGTTACTCTATTGAAAGCTTGGATACTCAATGACCTCCATCAACAGTGGCTCAATCTAGTAAAATCCAAAACTTATTAAAAGAAAAAGTTCTTCCTTTCATGGCGTTCATTTAGCGATCGGCTGATCGGTTGAGACATGGGCCTTTTGGACGACCGTCACAGAAGCTTTCTTATATTCGAGACGAGCGTCTCGACATACTAGAGACGTTCAGTCAGAGAACAACATGAGGCATCGCTAGAAGTCATTCGAGGTAGCCTTGATTTAGCCACAGCAGACTTGCAGCGTACACTGCAAGTCTTCAATGAATTTAGAAGCCACGTAAACAAGATGGTGAACAACATAAACGTTACGGTACTAGGGAAACACCTCAAGAAAAATTTAAAACTCCAAACGGCTCTATTCAGAGCTTCCACAAAGACGGCAAAAGTCTTGGTCTTCTTTTGCCTTTAGTCGTGTCCTTGTGTTGATGGAAAATTTGAAAAGCAAATCATATCCTTATGGTGGATTTCCATGATACACATTTAACTGACTCATAGTTAACAGAAAACCATAGGTCACTCATATCATTTCAGTCTAAGGCGTTTTTTGCAAAGCAAATGTCAGAGATAGTAGCTTACAAAAGCAAATGTTAGAGAAAGTAGCTTACAAGCCTTGAAACCCAAACGGAAAGGTCGGAAAGGAAAGGAAAGGCCGGTGTCCCGACTGATTACCATGGCATCTTCGGTGCGCATCGTTACTTCAGATCAGCAGCAGATACAAACAGTGCACTTCACGCGTTACTGCTTTAGGAACCAGGGTGACCGTTTCTCGAAAGACCCGGTAACTTAACGGGCCCGAAATCATATTTCGAAATCAAAGTCTCGAGGGTGTGTTCTGACCTCTAATAAAGTTCATTTTGTTTATTTAGCTGATAACTTTCCTGTACAATTGTCAAAACTTTTGAAGCTCCCATCTGGAATGGAAAACAAAACAACTTAACGGGCCCGGAGCTTCGAGAAACGGGCCCCAGCTCTCTTAATAAATCACGCGACGGCGTACAGACTCGCGGTCGGGCGTCTAATGTTACAGAGAGACATAAAAGTACAGGGACGGATCTAGGGGGATGGTGCAGGGGGTGCGCCCCACCCACCCCCCCGAGATGAAGCCTTTCTTCTTCTTCATATTCGCTTACCTCACTGGTCAGTGACGTCATTCCTTAGAGGTGCACCCCTCCTAACAAAAATCCTGGATCCGCCCCTGAAGTAGGAACCTTTTTACGACTTTTGGAAATCAGGCCAACGGTATTATTTTGTAATGATTTCTCTTACCTAGTGTCGTTGCCCCGATCATGAGCGTTTGGCCAAAAAAAATTACGTAGTTTCTGTAGCTAGGGGAGCTGCAGCGCCACTCCTCACCCCCTGCTCGTACGCCTGTGTAAATAATAGCATCTGTTTCGCCATGTTCATTTAGGCAATCGCTGTGAAATCTTACATATTACATGTTGAAATCCATATTATTTGGGAATGTCAGTACTTTTCATCTCTTCAGGAGTTTTAAAATAATAGTGAATAAGAACAGATAAGCCGCATCCCCGATTTGAAACGAATATTTTGAGCAAAAAGGTGCGGCTTATACGCCGGTGTTTACGGTAATCGTTCATTCCAAAACATCTGTCCCTTTTAAAACATCAGAAATTTAAGTGATTATCATATAGAGGCCAAGCTCATTTCTCCCCAAATGTAACTGGGAATTTCGTGATATTTTCCGTGAAAATTAAAGCCCCTTCGATGTCATAATTTAATTTGAATGTTTACCCAGGTGTAAGGGAAAAATTATTTTGTTAAAAAAATAAAACAAGAATATATGGGAATGTCAGTACTTTTCATCTCTTTTGTTAGAGGATTTAACATAATAATGAATTTTAACAATCAGAAAGCAAACAACACATCAGAGTAAGGTATAGAGCGTATGTACATGACGTCATGGCAATCATATTGGTGTCGCAAAACAATAAACGGCAAACATGTTGGTGTACTAAACCAATCCTGTGAGAGTTCAAATCTTTTCTTATGTAAACACTTTCTTTTGTTCCAGTAAATTTGCATGGCTGCTGGACGCGTGAGTGAATACACTCTATAAAACCTGTACATACCGGGCTTTTCTTTCCGCCGCCGTTATTTATGATTGTAGAGGTCACGCTACAACTAAACTATTCTTTTATTAAAAAAAAAAAGGAACAGTCAGTTCTTTCACTATAAACAGGACAAGTTCGAAGTCAGTCAAAAAACAAACCGGTCGAAAGACGAGTGCCATAGCAACCTCATGTTTTTCGACCAATCAAATAACCACCCTTAAAAATATTGTACCATTAAAAACGCACGGCATATGCATAGTTTTCAAAATTTTCGACAACAATGAAATTCACCTCTGTTGACTGATACCACTACACAAGCTAATCACTCGGTGGTGAATTTATAACCTTCTAAAGTCAGAGGGTTATCTTCTTCAATCCCAAGGTAAGCACTTTTTAAACAAGAAAGCCTCTTATTATTTCTGATGAAACTAAAACTGGGGCAAATGCTGCAAAAGCTAATTTAATCGAAGAAAGATGGTGTAGTCATTATCCAACATATTGTTTCATATTGATATGTTGAGAGGATGTCATTTCAGCATCCAAGCGTTCAAGAGCCAAATATACTTTGAACAGAAGAGTTCTAGAGATCCGAAAGTCACTTGTTGTGCAGTACCAAGTAAAAAGCAAGAGAAATAGTTCAAGACTAGACATGCACCGAGAGGAAAAAAATTGTGACCTCTCATTCGAAAACGTCGCTAACAGCTAGCCGTTCGTAAGCCGTTCAGCAGGCACTCAGACGCGAGTGTTCGAATGGCTCCAGCTACATCAGACGTCTACATCATGTACCAGTTTAGAAAATATTGTCATCCCTTTGAACGGCTCGAGCTATTCGTTCGAAAAATTTATTATCTGTTCGAAAGTCTCTCCGAAGCTATCCGTTCCAAAACAATCGCCAACTTTTCGAACTGCTCGTCGAAATCCATTGAAAAAACACAAGACGTTATTCGTGCGAAAAAAAATTATCAGCTGTTCGAGCTAGTGCAACTGAGCCATTCCAAAAAAATTATCCAGCCTTCTGCTAGGCTGCTAAGATGAGGTGTGTTTCGAGTGCAAAAAAAATTTAAGTTAATCTTTACGCCACGTTCGTTGACATTGAGTTATAATCGTTCATCAGACATACTGAAAAGAAAAAGCCTTCTTCGTAACAAAAAGTAATCTTGCTTCAGAGAAAAAAAAGAGCAAATCAATTTAGGGAGAAATCCTCACTTTTTAGCAGCTGAAGTCGATATTCAAACTCTTTGGTATGTCAAATAATCAAACATGATCAGAGAACTACCGTTTGGGCAGTCCTGCTGCAAATTCATACTTTTCTCCGGGTAAACTGTTCTCTTTTTTATCAATGAAGAGCAGCATTAATGCAGGCAATCCTGTGCATACGTTAAATCGTACCAATAATATTTGCCAATTATTGACTTTAGTTTTGGTTTCAAGTTTGAATATCCGCAGGTAACCAAGGAGGATTCTAGCTACTCACGAAGTTATTTTCAGCGGTATCTACAATGCATAGTGTCCTTAAAGGGCTTGTCTTCTGCCTTCTGTTCTGCAGTAATGTTTGGCTCGTCAATAGCAAAACTCGTCAGATTGATTCAAGTCATCATTCTAGATTTGCCCGCCAAGTAACGGATAGTAGGTCACATCGAGATACTCGCCAAGCCCGTCCAAATCGTCAGTCAGATCCACACGAGACGAAATGTAATTACAGCATCGCTTTGCTGGACTTTCCACCTTACATAATGAACTCAAGCCATGAAAAGGGCTTTATGTATGAGAAAATAAAGTGGTTTGTAGACTATACGTGCTTCGGCAGAGAACAACAGGATCCAGAGGCTTGCATAATGGTGCCCAAATATGTCCGCAGTTGGTTGGAGATGGTTGACTTGATCAAAACAAAGAGAGTGGATTTCGCTTTTCCCATTCAAGCGGACGCTAAGGAAGCGCTTAAGGATGAACCTGATGTGACGCTTATCCGGGCATTTGTATCATCCGGGTGTTCGCTGATCATGAATATGAAGCAATGTCAGGAGGAGTCCAAGGAAGAGCTATTCATTTCTATTACGTCACAGTGGCCCATTTTGGCTGCCATGATACTACTGTCGGGGATTTCTGGAATACTCATTTGGCTATTGGTAAGTATATTGATTTAAGGTGGCTTAAAACGGTTTTCTGTTGCTTTTATAGATTTTTAGAAGTACTTTTACACACAGAAGAACTCAGCGAAAATAAGACAAAAATTATCTGGAGTAGATTTTGCATAAATTAAAAAGTGGAAATTTCGAGATTTGAAAAATTCCATTTTTGCAATTTTGCACATACATTCCCCTTTTGCTTTCGATTAATACTTTGCGTCAAAAAAGTAGGGTTAACGAAGGCTTAAGGATGAGCCCGATGTGACTCTCATCCGGGAATTCGTGTCATCAGGTTGTTCGCTGATTGTGAATATGAAGCAGTGTCAGGAGGAGTCCAGGGAAGAGTTATTCACTTCTCTCACGTCACAGTGGCCCATTTTGGTTGCCATGATATTGCTGTCGGGGATTTCAGGAATAATCATTTGGCTATTGGTAGGAATATTGGTTTAAGGTGGCTTAAAACAGTTTTCTGGGTTTTTTTTAGACTTTTATCACTAGGTGCGATTTTTGAGGCTTGGATTGTACTTTTTTTAATTGCTGTGCTGTTTTTTTAAGGCAACTCTACACCTTACTTTTCATTAATTGTGTTAAAGTCATAAATTAGGGTTGCACTGTTCTGTTGTAAACCAACCAGCGTGGCCCACTTTTTACCATCAGTTGCATCTATCTTAAAAACTAAGCCGATGACCCCCAAACAAAAAAGGGAGACATAGCGAAAATAACAAAAACTGATCTGGAGTAGAGGGAGTAATTTTCTAAAGAAGCTGTGGTGCTGCGTTGGTGAGGAGAGTTACAAGATAATTTGGTTTTATTCAACTGGGTTGATAATGTGAATTGGCCACCGTAAAGAGATTAGGAAGCTGACGTTTCGAGCGTTAGCCCTTCGTCGGAGCGAAGTAAAAATATCGAAGACTGGAGACTAGTTTTCTTCCTACTGTTTTTAGATTAACAACAAGCGCGATCGATCGCAATATCAACATCACAATTTTCGATTACGTTTCATCTCAGCGGTTTAAAATATTCGCTCCGACGAAGGGCTAACACTCAAAACGTCAGCTAACTAATCTGGAGTAGATTTTGCTTAAATTAAAACAAAATGGAAATTTCTTGATTGAGAAAAATTCCAGTCCATAGAATGTATATTTTTTTACAATTTTTCACATGCATTCTCCTATTGCTTTGGAATAATGTTTTGCGTTAAAAAATAGGGTTACCAGATCGCACTCTGCACACGCGCGGAGGCAGTCCTTTGCTCAGTTAAGCCCG
This sequence comes from Platygyra sinensis, assembly GCA_019787425.1. Taxonomy (NCBI): domain Eukaryota; kingdom Metazoa; phylum Cnidaria; class Anthozoa; order Scleractinia; family Merulinidae; genus Platygyra; species Platygyra sinensis. The sequence goes on along the minus strand of JAHPZR010015637.1, from coordinate 20,987 downwards.
CAATTCCACGTGAATAAACGTGAATACCCGCGAATGACCCCTGTGAATAGTGTTTTCTTTTCTGCTGTTGTCGTTACCAGCATAAGCGGTGGGAGAAGAGTGCCATAAATACCCGGCGAGTGTGATGCTGGTCTAGTAAAAATATCGAAGACAGGAGACTAGTTTTCTTCCTGCTGTTTTTAGATTAACAACAGGCGCGACTAATCGCAACATGGACATCACAACTTTCGATTACGTTTCAGCTCAGCAGTTTAAAAGAATGCCTTTTTCATTCGAAATTGCCTGAAGGATGGGTGTATAATAACAATAGTAATAATAATAATAATAATAATAATAATAACAATAATAATAATAATAATAATAGTTTTTTAAAGACTTTTTTTAAGGTGAAAAACCAACTTTATTAAACTCTTCTCAAATTAAAAATTAAGCACAAACTTAATAAAACTATAGTTAAAAAAGATTTCTTAGTAGTCTGGTGGTTCTCAACAGAGGAAATGTAAAAACTGTCTATAAACTTTAAAAAAATGAAAATCTCCATATCCATCCCATAATAAAGTGATAAAGTATCTATGGCTGTTGACTCTAGGGAAGTCCTGCTTGGCATTTCTCTATTTCCAGATCACTGTCCTTTACATCTGAGTTCCTCCTTCTCGGGGTTCTTGATCCCCTTAGGCATAGGAGCGCGCTCTGCAAAATTACAAAGGACACTTTCGCCCTGACCCATGAAATTATTGTGGCGTAGCTCTCTTGCTTTTTGCAGATAACAGCTCGGCTAATCTTGAGTGGTATCTCAGGCATTCATCAGCCATCCCTCCTGTCGTTGTAAATAACAATAATAATAATAATAATAACAATAATAACAATAATAATAATAATAATAATAATAATAATAATAATAATAATAATAATAACAATAATAACTTTATATAAACTGCTAAAAATGTATCGGTTTGCTAAAAACAGACTGGTAGTAATACATGAGCAGATAAATATAATATTTCTGAACTACTTAAAAATGATAATAACGGGTAAAATACAATCATGTCACATACAATCATAAACAACTATTATCTTAACAGATATTATCTTAACAGATAAAAGGGAGAGCAATAGGGAATACGATATTTAATTTACCATGCATCTATGACTTAATTCGTCCAATTAATGCAAAAAAACTATATAAGGCTGCTTTGAATGATGAAAAAGTTGTAATTGATCTTATCGATTTTGGTTCCAATCCTTCGCTGCAGCATATTGAAAAGTTTTTTGACCAACTGTTGTATTTGCTTTTGGTAAATGAAGTGTAGTGTTGTGCCTGAGACCTCTCGCGCGTAGGCGTAATCGTTGAGGTAGATAGCCTTTTATTGGTTTGGACAGTTATAGTCGTTGATGATTTTATAGACCAACTGAAATCTCAGAAAACGCCTTCGATTTTTTAATGTTAAAAGTTCCAATCTAGATCTCATACTCTAAGTGCATGAAGTCCTGTTAGCTTTGAGTATGGTACGCATAACCTGATTTTAGAGCCTTTCTGGGCTATCTATTATTGAATTTGAACATTCCATCCATTGGTAGCATCGTTTGTTTATAGATCTTCAATAGAAAGCTTCTACTCAGAAAACTAGAAAGTCTGTTCATAACACGGATTTTTGGATACGTTCTTTTCTGCATATATGAAAGATGCTCTTTCCAAGCCAAGGTACTATCGACGTAGACACCAAGATATTTATAGCTTGTAACTTCCAAAGGCGATGATCGTGAATAAAGATATTTAGATCATTAGAGCTTTTTAGACTTCTTTGACTTCCAATCTTCATGACTTCTGATTTTCCTGGGTGTACAACCATCTGATTACTTGATAACCATGAACTAATGTTGTCAAGATCTCTATTAATACTTTAGACGCTTTGCTGATATCTCCATCACTGAATGGATTTCAGTATCGTCAGCAAACAAAATGCAACTTGAGTGTTTCACTGCTAGTGTAACATCGTTGTAATGTGCGCAGAAGAGAGTCAGTCCTAAGACGGACCCTTGTGGGGCCCCGTGTCGAAGTGTATCAAAGGTAAAACTAAGCTGTATCGCAAACCGCTCACTAAACTTGGCGAAAATAAAGTTTTAAGAAGTCGGCCTCCCGCTGCCATATTTGTTGTGAGTTTTGCAAATTTCAAATCACTGATCGCGTGATGCCTGAAGTGCACGTTAAAGCCCAGGCTTCTTACGGATAGCGTTATTTTTATTATTATATTATTCTTGGAGTGCACCCCAAGAGACTTCAAACAGTACTTCAAATAACTCTTTTCTTTCTGTTTTAAGGCTCGATAAGTGGTATCTCATTATAGGGATCAATAAAGGTTAAGCCGCGCCCAGATTGGACTGCATTAGGAGTTTAATCCAAAGAGCATACCCGACCTTTTCATGTGGGAGTCCTCAAACCCCCCCCCCCCCCCCCCCTCTCACCTCTCCCCACCGGGAACACATTCGACCGCCTCAAGTCAGGGAACAACTGCAAAATACCCTGAAACTAATATTCTCGATTCCACACATTTTTAAAAAACGAGAAATGTTCATGAATAAATAAAGTCAAGTGGCCCACTATTCTGCAGTTGTGGATTATCTATCTCAAGCATAAACTCGGATAATGACCGTTTATGTTTCCTTCAATCACAGGAGCGCAGAGCAAAAGAAGGCCAGTTTTCGTCTTCATTTACTGCCGGTTTGCCCGAGGGGTATTGGTGGGCGGTGCTATCACTCGCAACAGTGGGGTAAACTCATTTATGATTACGCTTCTAAGTTGATCTCTTTATTGCTGTTATTGCTGCGGTTCGAAACTTTGTTTTAGTTCTTGCTTGTTATTTTTCTCTATTGACCTTTTTAGGTACGGTGACGTAACCCCGAAGTCAGTTCCGGGACGCGTGTTTGGTATAATTTGGGTCCTTGTTGGAGCGGTTGTGATGTCCTTTTTTACTGCCACGATTCTCAATGTCATGCAAACCGCTGTTGATGGTACAAAATGCACAGACCTTGAGGGTAAAGAGGTGAGCGTACATTTTAGGATCACAATCACTGTTCTTCTCTTGCTATGAAAATGAAATATAGAAAAGAAAGCGTTCAGATCACATTCGTGTTTGTGTGTCGGGCAAAGCAAAGACACAATGATAATTAAAATGAACTCAGACGAACATAGAAATATCGACAAGGGAGGTACTGATCTTATTTTAGAATGATCTTTGTTTATCATGTCGAATTTTTATGCAAATTGTTGCATTTAAATTTTTAGATCGGGTTCTTACTTCACAATACCGAAATACAAGGAGTCGCAACTGAGCTTGAAGCAAAGTATATCAGTAAGTATATCAGTTTTTGCATTTGTTTTTTCAATTTCTGTCCTAATGCAGAGTATATATCAGTAGCCGCTGTTCTTGTTTTTGTCCGACAAGTTTGTGTTCGCGTTGTTTTGTTTTTTGAATTATCTGGCAAAGATTCACACCAAAAACAAGCTAAAATGGTTATGAGATCTTGCTTTATGTGAACTGTCATAGCATGCCTGCCATGGATCTCAAGTCATGTGAACAACCAACAAAATGTTCATCAGTTAGTTTATAGAAAAATCACAAAGTTTGACGAACACCACTGCTTAAAGGGAATCTCCACTCTGACAAAAAGTTCACTTTAAATCACACGAAATAATTTGAAGAATCAAGTTTGTTTGAAGTTTAAACTAACAAAGCGCGTTTAACTTAAATACATGAATTATAGAATCGCTCATTTTTGTTTTCAAAGTTCCCGGGCGCCGCCATCTTGAATAATTGTGACGTGAAATGTTGCCCTTTTGTTATTAGAGAAAAGGTCTTTGTGTCAGAACAATAGGGACTTTAAGATGCGAGACGCGACGGCTTCTAGAACGCGGTGGTTGATAAAGGACTGGGTCTAGAACGCCGTTGTTTGAGCGGGGAAAAGTAAAGTTAAGATCCTCGTCTCGATGCAAGACGACGCGGCTGCGAAACGCTGTTTATCAGTGTGATTCTTCGGCATTTATTTCGCAGAAACAACCAAGGTATTATTTAAGAAAGTCCAAGAAATGCTGTGTTTGTGTCTAAGAGAAGAGATCATAGAGAGAAACAACAAAAAACCTTTATTTGACGTCGAATTTAAAATAGTCAAAAGAAATGCTAATGTCTCCGAGAAAATAAATAAAAAGAATGAGGTAGGTATGGAGTAATAAAATAAATACATAATTAAATATATATACAATTCGTTAATTGATACAACAGGATAAAATTTACAACTATTTACAAAAGGGACAGCAGTCAGTATCAAATTCGAAGAAGAGTTTGTTCTGCTTTATGAAGCATACAGGCCGAGCAATCTTCCTTTTCCTCACTCGCAGTCACTCGGCGTATGAAAAGTTCTCCCTCGCGAATTAACACCCAGCCGAATGTAAAGCCGATTTCCGAGTGGAAAACAGGGAAATTCCGTTGCTACTTGACGCAGTAAGAGTACGAATGGCTTCATGGTCATATGTCCAAATTATTACTGAACTAAAAGGAAGGTATAAAAACACACAAAGTTGAATAAAAATGAATTAGATAATTCAAGCTTAAACGAGTTAGTTTAGCGGCAGGTGAACGCAATAAACCGAGAAATGCAACGGGACAAGATACGAGGAAAATGTACAGAAGACTCCTGCATTCACTATTTGCAGTACGTTGTAGCTCGTGACTTACTTGCAAGCCTTGCTCGAAGGCGCTGCCAATTCTATAAGCTTCGTACACGTGAAAGAAATTTAGAAAAAATCAAAATCCTTCCATCTCTGCGATCGAAAATGTCGCCAGAAATTACGTCCAATGATCCTAGATTGCTAATTTTTCACGTTGAGAGGAATATATCATCATTTAATGAAAGCACTGGAAGGAATATACTTACGTTTTGTACAGAACGTCAAAATTTTTAACCCCACGTTCTCGACGCGACGTGATGCAATCAGGACGACAGCATGACTGATGTGCAACGATATGAAAATTTACTTTCGGCCGCGTCTTACAGCCGTCGAGTCTCGGATCTTAAAAGGGACCTTACGCGAAACACGACGGCAACGACAACGAGAACGTCACCAAACAATAGGTTTGAAGACCAAAACAATACTTGAACTGTGCACGTGCGTTATAATTCTTAGTACATTTCTTTGCCGTCCTCTGCAAAACAACAACGTGAAATGACCAAATTCTGCGTTGTTTGGAGAACGTGAACCACAACGTCTAATTTTTCGTATTTCTATTTGGAACTGAACACATTCCTAGCATATTCAGCAGGGGCAAGTTTTAATACCGACAAACACACTGAATAGATCTCAAAAAATGAGAAATCCGGAAGAAAAATAGAAACACATTTTTTACTAGGCGTCGTCCTCGCCGTCTCCGTCGTATATGCGTAAGGTCCCTAAAGTCCCTAATAGAGCAACCAAGACACGTCACAATTATTCAAGATGGCGGCGCCCTGGAAATTTGAAAACAAAAATACGTGATTCTGAAATTCGTTTTTCTCCACTATACACACTCTTCTGGAAAAAAAGTTAAAACTAATACTATATCCTGCGGTTTAAAGTGATCCTTTGGTAGGATTCTTTGCTAGTGATTCTTTGGTAGGAGGGGTTAAAGGTTCCCTTTAAATGCGTAACTAAAAAAACCTAAATGCATAAGTAACGTAACTTTTATTCTTAATTTGCCCCAGAACAAGTCTTTTGACTGGACTAAAAGGAGCGTGAAAAGCTTTGCATCGACTTGTAATAGTATCTTGTCGACAGAACTGAGATCTTAATTAGCGTCAAAATGAAAATTTGTATTCACAGAGTTCAGCAACCTCGTAGAAATGCAAAGGAATCTTGGCCAAGGAATCGTTGGAAGAGTACTTGTGGACCGGAACACGGCATTTCACTTCCTGGATAAGTCTGGCTTGAAAAGAAACAGAGAAATCCGACTAATTCGTAACATCGAGTATCCATTGGAGTATTACCTGGCGCATGTGAACAATAATGGAGTGCCTCCAACCCAGTCAATGTCACCAAATGACACGGACGACTCCGACAAGGAGCTCGTGGAAAGAAAAATGCAACTAGCAAAATGCGGGCCAGATTTGAGAGAATCATCAGTGGATTTGGTTGGCGTCGCCAAAGCAACTGCAGAAGAGCAACTTATACCTGCAGAAGTGCAGGTAAATCTTTGTTGTGTTTTCCTCCCCAAGAAATAATTCTGAACCTGTTCGAATCAAAACCCGCAGAATTTAGAACACCCAATGTGGGATGGTTATTAAATAAATGCTAGCTTACCCATTCTTTGTTTTACAATAAACAGATAAAGACCCTGAAACAATTACCAGTGGATTTGGTCAGCATTGCTAAAAGTACAGAAGACCAAATTCTAGCTGATTTGAGTACAGAAAAAAAATTGAGATAATTTCCGGCCTCTTTGATCAAGACAAAATAATTAAGCAAGGGCTAATACCCAGCGAAAGTATGTAAAATATTTCAGGCCCACCCAACATAATTGTCTTTATAGGGTATTAAGTTTTAAAAAAGGGCAAAATTTGCTCTTTATAAACTTTTTAAGAGTTTTTTAGGTTGTGCTGTGATGAGTTCAAGTTGTCACTGTTTATTCTCTTAGACCATGGTCTTGGGAGGACTTTTTTCCACCACTGGCTTGGATTTAACAATATTTGCGTTGTACTGTCTCGTCGGGACATTCTTCGGGCTGATATTTATTGGTATTTCATGTGAAGTCTACACCAAGTACCACGCCAGAGCGCTAAACAGAAAAAAAGGTATAAAATTGTTTACTCGGTCAGTGATGTTTAAAATATAATAGAGGTTGTTGTGAGTACTCAAATAAAGACGAGGGAAATTAGGAATAGTTTTACTCGCGTTTTGTCAAAATTCTTATAATTGCCAAAGGCTTTAAGCAATAGAAATTCTTAGGATTTTGAAAACACGGAAATGAAAGTATTTTTCACTATTTCTCGGGTATACCATTTGATTACCTTTTAATATTGTAAGTGCCAAATAGACTGATTTCGGTATATTAAAATTCAGCGTAAAACAGTGGGCTTCAGTACGAGGCTCTGAAGAATAACTACAGAGTTGGCGGAGTTTATTCTCCAGAGCCTTGGGCTGAATTTTGTGTTAAGCTGGATTTTAATACATCGAAATTGGTCTATTGGGTTTACAATTGTGGGCTTTTGACTTTTTTATTGTACTGAGAAATTTTTCGCGCTTTATGTTGCTATGACAGTCTTGTAATTTCACCTGTAAATTATTTTTAAATTAAAGCTAAATTCCGCGCCCTAAGTAAGGAATAATTTTTCACCCGTGATATTAGGAAGGTAACTTGAGGATGAAACCTGCTGTTGTAAGCTTTTTCCCTGTTCTGTTGGCACTCTTATCCACTGGTAGATGATATGCCCATCATATCTCACACATGGTCAAAATTAGCCGTCGTATAGTTCACGTTCTTTAGAATATGCAGAATGTGGCCATTTTGCGTTGCTGTTTTGTGACCATGTTTTTGCAGGTTGGGCAGCGAGCGATCATCAGTTTGTTCCGTTGCTTAACTTATGTGGGCGTTTGTTGACTTTGCACTCGTTTGTCTGCTGTTCATTCAGTTGTTATTGTTTGTGCAGGGGATATTCGTCTGTTATTCAAACTGCAATTAAAGTTTCGAAATGTATTAAAACATACCGAGAGCCGAAGTTCCTTGCTTGTCATCAAAATATCAAAGAAGAAATCCTTATAGCGTTGAAGGTTTTCCTTTGCTTTGAAACTAAACGAAACGAAACGACACCCGTCACGGAGTGTAAAGAGATCCTTCACAAACATCCGCGCAACGTGAGAGTAACATCCGCGGAAGAACTGGGTACAATGTCTAAAATTAACTTAAGAGGGATTACCTTAGTTGGAGGGCCTATATTGAGGATTCACTCTCTTACATTGATAATCTCTTGAAGTATTATAATGCTTGCTAACCAATACCAGAATTTGATACGGATTGTCTCTCATTCAGGCCTTATTTAAAGACTGATTGTCACAATTGCCTGTTGTTAACAACAAAACGAAACACGGGAAATTAAATAAGAAAAATAAGAGAGACGCGGGTGTAGGTGACCTGAAACAACCTATTGACATCTATAATCATTATTGTTGTAGAACATCAGCAGCCGTATGAAGAAACAGCAATTCCAATCGACAGCAATGTGTTCCAAGTGGTACAGTCCATTTCAGATTTGGAGGAGAGACTGAAGGCTTTAATAACGGTCGATATACAGAGGATGCAAGACGAAATCGTCAATACTTTAAACCGAGCTAGCAATATGAATACCCCGTCTACTGATGAGAACTAATCGCTCTTCGAATATCTGAATGCCATTCGACAGCGGTCAAACGTCTAAATTTTACCAAATGCTTCATTTTCAGGCCAAAGCTATTGTCACTAAAACATTACAGCGGTTATCAGTCACACGCGCCCTCCAACGATTTTTTCCCATCTCGAAAACTACGTTTTGGTGGACGTCAATCAGATGTATCCATGACAATAACGGCGAGCAGAGTTTCCAGAACCATTATTTCAGTGTCAATTCTCGGAGTAACCGAGTTACTCTGAGTCTTTCATCTTTACTTGACTCGTCGATAAACAAAAACTGAGAAGTAAGACTTATAAAATCGTTTGAAGCGCCTTTTCGTTCGTCTCGCTCACGGGCAATGTTTTGAAGCTGCAAATTTACAAACAGTGTACAACGACAACAGCATGAGAATGAACTAATTATAAATAAGAACCTTTATTACAGAATGAACTACAAAAATCTAACTGCTAATTTCTTGCGGCTTAGCTTTCATTAGCTTTTTATTACTGTCAATTCTACTTGCCGTAAGGTTCTGCTGACGGTTTGCTTTGCATACAATTTGCCTGTCTGGTATTCCAGCCACGCTTGAAACTCGTCAGGATAGATCTCTGCATAGATTATGTTTTAGCAAGGCGAATGACAAGAATTTCTGCGGCGAAAATAATCTGCATCCATAACAAGCTGATAAAAAGTCAATCTCCACATAAAGCGAATTATTTCAGAAGCCAACTTTTTCAGCTACCTTGTATCTTTCGTTTCTTTGACTTTCTTTGGCGGATCGCTTTACGGCTCTAGTTGTGTTTCGCACGCCGCCTTCTTCACAAACGTTTCGCTCGCAGAAAGTGTTTCTGCTATGCAATTCAAAGACAAACCACGTTGTCTCTTCATAATAGCCCTCCATTTCAGCGAAATTGCAAATTACTTTGTCATAATAACTGAGCGATTATTCCTGATCCAACAACGATCGAACATGGCCGTGAAACTGACACGAAATGAACAGGACTATTGTCATGGATACATTTGATTGACGTCCACCAAACTTTAGTTTTTGAAATGGCAAAAAAATCGTTGAAGGGCGCGTGTGACTGATAACCGCTGTAACAAGCTTTAAAACGCTGCACATTAAGAATTTGATAATTTGGCTTACCCTACTATTTTCGTTATGTTTTTGACACATTTTGTTGCATATTAAGTTCAAGTCCAAGAGAATGGGACCAGGTGTTGAAATTTGCGTTTGACTGCAAGGAAAAGTTGTATTGATTTCCGTGCTCGTGTGGCAGTTCTTGTAAGGTCTCAAATTGAGTGGCTCGATAGTCTTTGAGAGAACACTAGAACAAACAACAGAAAGAATGCCCCTTGCCCCAAAACGATAATAACTGCCACAATAATAAAACAATAGCTACTTACGAGAAGGTATATCCAAAATATGAATTGTAGCAACCTACTAAGTGGGTCTCGAGGAGGCGAGCGTGGCCTAGTGGCAGGTCCCGGGTTCAAAACTTTCTCCCTGCCACTAGATAGATTTGTCTTCGGTGGCCCCGAATTCAACTCCTGCGCGCTGTGTAAATAGCCAACTGGTCAGCCTCCCACCAGCTGGGATTCTTTACTTGTTATGTTTAATTTGTATCATATTTGTTTGTTACGCGTATGAATGGCTTGATACCCTTGAAGGTAGCAATAGAACAAACAACCGAAAGAATACCCCTAGCCCTAGAACAATAACAGCTGCTACGTTATAACAACAATTAGAAAACAGTTCTAAGAAAGCACGCGCGCTGATTGGTTGAAAATCGTGTTTGTATAACTCGATGGAGACACAGAACTAGCGCGCGCTGTTGACGTAGTGATGGCGCGAGCAAAGAGAAAAACATTTCGAGCAAACATTTCGAGCAAACATTTCGATAATCAAAGTTAACAAGTTGTTTTCCTTTTTCTCGTCGTGGTGTTTTCTAAAAGAAATAGAAAACATGTACTTCGTGTTTGTATCGAGTTATACAAACACTCGTGAAAGTTTGGGAGAACTCGAAAAAGCTGTGGAAACACTCGCCTGCGGCTCGTGTTCCCACAGCATTTCTCGTTCTCCCAAACTTCCACTCGTGTTTGTATAACTCGATACAAACACGAAACATGTTTTCTATTTCTTAAATAACGCGTATGCACTCACGTGTCCAGCAACAATGCAAAATGTATTAGAACAAAGTAAAGTGTTCATATAAGAAAAGAGTTGAACTCCTAAAGGATTGGTTTGGTTTGGTACACCAATATGGCTGCCATGACGTCATGTGCAGACGCTCCATAGAATTACAAACTTACGAGAGCTCCACCACTTTTGCTTTACTTAAACACTTTAGGTAGCTTGCTTACCGTCCATGATACTTTTTACAGCTGCGACTGCTATCTTTACTCAAACCTTAGTTAACAAGAATGGTTAATGTTAAGATTGTTTAACGTGAACGAGGTGTGAAATGTCAGTTATTCTTTGCTTTCAATCAAAGAAAATATTTGTGCCCCGAATGAAGAAAGAAATAAATTGTCAATTATGTTACATTACTTATTAAACTAAATATTCCCTTTTAAATAAATGAATTATGTGTGA